>OZ025260.1:29898702-30010790 GCA_964019135.1 Arenicola marina | reverse complement strand
CAGCACCCATGAGACGTTTTGGGATTCGGAGTAAATATCAGCTGTACATAAATGTATTCAAGCAAAGAGAGGTCGAAGCCTATTATGTCATGTCTATAATAATTAAATCAGCTGGCCCACAAAATTAACGAATAAATTATTCAATGTTAACACTGGATGTATACTTCAAATTAAAGTTTATTTATAAGCGACGGGCTAAATGACAGTGTCTGTTGCCAAGCAGAGCGCTCTTGGTGACCGCCCATCGGTTGCTGTCATAGTGAGTAGTTGTGACGTCAAAATGTTATAAACATGACGTCATGTTGACCCATGCTGACGCCCCCCCCTGCTGTATGTCGGTGTCTGAACTCCCCACTTTATTTCGGTGTCGGACCCCGCCCCCTCCTGTGTTTCAGTGTGGGCCAGAGACAGCTGGTGTGCCTGGCCAGGACGCTGCTCCGGAAGACCAAGATCCTGGTGCTGGACGAGGCCACGGCGGCCGTGGATCTGGAGACGGACGAGCTGATCCAGAACACCATCCGGACAGAGTTCAATGACTGCACGGTCATCACCATCGCCCACCGCCTCAACACCATCATGGACAACGACAGGTGAGGGGGGTGGGGAGGGGAGGGGGGTAGTGGGGGGGGGGGGTGAGGGGGTGGAGGGTGGCGGAGTGAGGCGGGATTGCATGGTCATCACCATCGCCCACCGCCTCAACACCATCATGGACAACGACAGGTGAGGGGGTGGGGGAGGGGAGGGGGGGTGAGGGGGTAGAGGGTGGGGGAGTGAGCGGGGACTGCACGGTTATCACCATCGGTCACCGACTGAACACCATCATGGACAACGACAGGGGAGGGGGTGGGGGAGGGAAGGGGGGTAGTGGGGGGGTGAGGGGGTGGAGGGTGGGGGAGTGAGGGGGGACTGCACGGTCATCGGTCATCACCATCGCCCAGCGACTGAACACCATCATGGACAACGACAGGTGAGGGGGTGGGGGGTAGTGGGGAGGGGTCAGGGAGAGGTACATTGCACATATTCATTTGTCAGATCCTGAAGATGTACAAAATACTCTCGTATTTAGAATACAAAATACTCACGTATTTAGAATACATGTATTCATGTATTTGCTATTGTATCTGTTTAGAATCGTCGTGCTGTGAATACATGTTTTTATCTTGTATCTGTTTAGGATCATCGTGCTGTCCAACGGGAGGATAGAGGAGTTCGACAGTCCGACGGTTCTGCTGGAGAACAAGCAGAGTCAGTTCTACAGCATGGCCAAGGACGCCGGCCTCGTCTCTTGAGTCGCCATGGCAACCGGCTGATAACCTCGGCCATGTCCTTGGAAGGCCTCAAGGTCACGGCAATGGAGAGTGCTAATCGCTGCGCTGTGACCTTGAGGGCGGTCGGTTCAGGTCGTGTTGTTTACCGTCACCGACACGAAGTTTTCATTTTATGTTTAGCCGTTTGCTACGACATGCTCTCGATATGTCGATTGTTTACTCTTGGATTTTGACGTACATTGTGAACAGGCGTAAACTATGTAAGCAGTGGATCATTGTAATGTAAGTGTGACATCAAGAAGCCAGGGATGGGAGACTATTTCTGGTTTGCTTATTATATTTTGCATTGTATAATCTACCCTTCTGGTCCATCTTCCATGTTAGAGCCCAGCTAATGTATTATTGTGGTAAGCGTGAGTAATACGTGAGCCATGCTCAAACAATGGCCCCCCATTACATAACAGAATGACCACCTTTTTATCTGCGCGTATATTCACTTAAAGCTTATCACTTCTGTTATTTAGATTATTATCTTCATATTGAGTAAGTTATCTTTCGATAGAATCATACTGTTTGTGTTAAGATAACTTGTTTTAAGAACACTAAATGTCCTATACCTTTATCTGCTCATATCACGAGGATGGATCATTACGAATATATTATTATATCTAATATATATAAATGATATATATTATATGGCTTCTTTTGTTATCCATTAAGGGTGTTATCGGTATATAATGACCACAGGTAAAGTGTTATGTCCCAAAGCGTTAAGTTCGTTTCCGGTTAGCTGGGGGTTGGTTTCCGGTTAGCTGTAGGTTGGTTCCCGGTTAGCTGGAGCTTCGTTCCTGTGGAAGGTTACCACCTTATGTAACAGCGACTCTAACTAAAATCATCGTTCGTGTAAACAGTCTTTCTAAATATATGTATATCTTAAAGACCTGCTATCGTGGCTTTCGTCTCATGTTGTGGCGACTGCTTGAGGTATTTGGATCCACAACAAGACTGTATTTTACAGAAGTATTGCATCCCGAACGGAGGACATTTTAAGGTATGCAGCAAATATACAACAAAATATGTAATTTGTGTTTTTGTGCTTCATACTGTGAATGTCCATCAGTGGGAAGCTGTGTTTAGACGGTGTACTTTTAAAATGTGCGTGGGGGTCCCGTATGTTCTTTGGACCTTCCCTCCATGTTTGTTTACATCCGGCTGGTTTTGTGTATGCTGTTGGTATCCATGGTGACTGTGAGGTATGCTTGATTTAGCAGGAAAAGGCCATCCCGTGTTTACAGTCACGGGTATTTTGTATTGTGATGACTGCCAGGCGTGAGTAACACGTGAGGCATGATTTGTGTTCATTTCACCAATAAATGCATTCGTTGATGACTACGCGGCTCAAGGTAATTGTGTAAAAAGAGCTGTAATAATCTAGTACCTAAAAAAAATACGTCCGGCATGATAGATTAAGTTTGCTCTAACGTAGCATAACATCCACGCTAACATTGGTTTGGGAAGCAGGTGAATGTGTGTATGTCAATTTCGTTGCATTGAATGACCTCTTCGAGACATTCCGTCTGGTTCATGTGATAATTGTGTCTTCGCCTTATTGTTCTTACCGAATCAACTGGACACTGTTTCGTGTGGCATTATTTCATGAAAGGGATTTCACGAACAGAGTTTAGCCGGCTACAGGGCTTTATCGGCTAAAGTTACCATGTAAAGGATGGGCGATTTTAGCAGACTAAGCCCCGTAGCCGCGGCTATGACTATGTACTCGAAATAGGCCACAGCTGGTTGCTGTCTTGTTTGGTTTGATCTGTCTCAACCGCGCTGTGTTTGTCCTGTTGCCATGGAAACTGACACCATAAAGAACCACTGGTGGGTGTAGTGCGAGTGTAGTGAGCACATGTAACTGAGCAGTTTTACGCAAGTCCTTGAAAGTGAGTCGTTTGAGAGTCTTTCGGCAGGAGTCGTTGTATACGAGTTGCTCGGCGTAATCTAGTGCTCATATCTTGCTGGATACCTGTAGATGTTGCACCCACATCTTGCTGGATACCTGTAGATGTTTTGCCAACATCTTGCTGGAATACCTGTAGATGTTGTGCCAACATCTTGCTGGATACCTGTAGATGTTGCACCCACATCTTGCTGGATACCTGTAGATGTTTTGCCAACATCTTGCTGGATACCTGTAGATGTTGTGCCAACATCTTGCTGGAATACCTGTAGATGTTGTGCCCACATCTTGCTGGATACCTGTAGATGTTGTGCCAACATCTTGCTGGATACCTGTAGATGTTGCACCAACATCTTGCTGGATATCTGTATATGTCGTACCCACATCATTGTTGGATACCTGTAGATGTTGTGTGATATACTGACAAGACCCTTCCAGATTGAAAGTCTACAGAAAGACTTAACCACAAAACCACATGAAACCCTGAAGGAAAAACTTTGAAGTAGGACTCAAAAATAACGCTTTAATTCCGTTAAGAATTCAATCTCAATAAAGTGTACTAGAGGTAGGTTTTAATTCTTTAGAAACAATATACCCGGTGGCTTAACTAGTGTTTAATGACGGCAAATCTTCATATTTTAGTATAAGATTGGTATTTTTATAATGATATCTTTGGATGTTAGCACAGGAAGTGACGTTATTAAAGTGAATGACTGTGGTTTGATGTGATAACTGATGTTCTAACTTTTGGATGTGGTTTTGATACCTTTATATATATTTTGATGACTTTGATGTGTATATGGTATACTGATAAGCTTCGAGGCTTCATTTCTGTTGTACACATCGCATAATAAAAAGCAATAATAGTTTACTAACCTTGTCGTGTTGTGTCATTCCGGGACTGACAGCTCGGTGGGGAAGCTGCAGACCAACAGGTCGTGGGTTCGAACCCCCTGGCGCCTGCATCCGGGGGGGGGGGGGGTGGGGGGCATGTTTCATCCAATTCCATTCATTTTTCATTGCTCATACAGTAATATATTTCTTAAGAAGCAAAAACAATGTTTTGACTGGAATGATGTCTTTATGTTCTTAGCATATAAATACACATAAGATGTGCATTAAATTACCGGACATGTTGTTAAAGTGTTCGTGCCACGATTTTGTCTTGCTCAAAGTTAACTTGGTTTAGGGAAGATAAACAAATAACAATTTGTTTTAATGGGAGTTTACAGTTTTTATTCCATGATATCACTATAAATGGGTTCGTTAAAGTAGCAAAAGTGAGGTCCGGCGGGTTTATTTCTCGGAGCATTGCATCTGAGCGTTATTTGAAAATTCCCCAATGATTTCACAAGATTGACAGGTGAGCTTTGATGCAGTGCGTAGACATCTGTGGTCGAGGGCGTGTATTGTTTTCATGGTTAAGTGCGTTTCGTTGAGTTCAAGCCAATGAGCAGACAGAATCTGAGTCTCAATATAAAAGCACGTGCGTTTGTATTCCCCCTTTGACGTCACTTTCCTCGCTCGCAGAAGTTAAATTGGTAAGTGCGAAAACAAGTGGAAAAAGTATGCCCTTCTACTATTTGGGGCGTTACAGCTCGATAATATAAGCGTGGAAACACAGAAGATTAATATGAGCTAAAGTTGTTTTGGCGCGGCACGAACACTTTAAGCCCCATTGTTTGACCAAATTAGTGCATCTTCTGTGCCAAAGCGTAGGTTTCTTGTATCCTACTTCATCCAAATTTGCACATTACGGCAGTTTTTTACGTTTTGACATGTGATGACACATCTATTTCCCCTAGAGTTACCATTCATACAGTCCGACTATGTGTCCAAATGTATTTCCAAAATATTTGAAAATCATAATGTAAGTGAAAAATGCCTGTATGAGCAGCTTTAATCGATGCGCATTTATTTAGTTAACCAATTAGTCAACATTTACAGGCATTCCGCACCATTTACAGGCATGCCGCGCTCTTTACAGGCATGCCGCGCTCTTTACAGGCATGCCGCCCATTAAGTAACATTTACAGGCATGCCGCACCATTTACAGGCATGCCGCGCTCTTTACAGGCATGCCGCACATTAAGTAACATTTACAGGCATGCCGCGCTCTTTGCATGCATGCCGCCTATTAAGTAACATTTACAGGCATGCCGCACCATTTACAGGCATGCCGCGCTCTTTGCATGCATGCCGCCCATTAAGTAATATTTACAGGCATGCCGCACCATTTACAGGCATGCCGCACATTAAGTAACATTTACAGGCATGTCGCGCTCTTTGCATGCATGCCGCCCATTAAGTAACATTTACAGGCATGCCGCACCATTTACAGGCATGCCGCGCTCTTTGCATGCATGCCGCCCATTAAGTAATATTTACAGGCATGCCGCACCATTTACAGGCATGCCGTCCATTAAGTAACATGTACAGGTATGCCGCACCATTTACAAGCATGCCGCGCTCTTTGCATGCATGCCGCCCATTAAGTAATATTTACAGGCATGCCGCACCATTTACAGGCATGCCGTCCATTAAGTAACATTTACAGGTATGCCGCACCATTTACAGGCATGCCGCGCTCTTTGCATGCATGCCGCCCATTAAGTAATATTTACAGGCATGCCGCACCATTTACAGGCATGCCGCGCTCTTTGCATGCATGCCGCCCATTAAGTAATATTTACAGGCATGCCGCACAATTTACAGGCATGCCGCGCTCTTTGCATGCATGCCGCCCATTAAGTAACATTTACAGGTATGCCGCACCATTTACAGGCATGCCGCGCTCTTTGCATGCATGCCGCCCATTAAGTAATATTTACAGGCATGCCGCACCATTTACAGGCATGCCGTCCATTAAGTAACATTTACAGGTATGCCGCACCATTTACAGGCATGCCGCGCTCTTTGCATGCATGCCGCCCATTAAGTAATATTTACAGGCATGCCGCACCATTTACAGGCATGCCGCGCTCTTTGCATGCATGCCGCCCATTAAGTAATATTTACAGGCATGCCGCACAATTTACAGGCATGCCGCGCTCTTTGCATGCATGCCGCCCATTAAGTAATATTTACAGGCATGCCACACCATTTACAGGCATGCCGCGCTCTTTGCATGCATGCCGCCCATTAAGTAATATTTACAGGCATGCCGCACAATTTACAGGCATGCCGCGCTCTTTGCATGCATGCCGCCCATTAAGTAACATTTACAGGTATGCCGCACCATTTACAGGCATGCCGCGCTCTTTGCATGCATGCCGCCCATTAAGTAATATTTACAGGCATGCCGCACAATTTACAGGCATGCCGCGCTCTTTGCATGCATGCCGCCCATTAAGTAACATTTACAGGTATGCCGCACCATTTACAGGCATGCCGCGCTCTTTGCATGCATGCCGCCCATTAAGTAATATTTACAGGCATGCCGCACCATTTACAGGCATGCCGTCCATTAAGTAACATTTACAGGTATGCCGCACCATTTACAGGCATGCCGCGCTCTTTGCATGCATACCGCCCATTAAGTAATATTTACAGGCATGCCGCACCATTTACAGGCATGCCGCGCTCTTTGCATGCATGCCGCCCATTAAGTAATATTTACAGGCATGCCGCACAATTTACAGGCATGCCGCGCTCTTTGCATGCATGCCGCCCATTAAGTAACATTTACAGGCATGCCGCACCATTTACAGGCATGCCGCGCTCTTTGCATGCATGCCGCCCATTAAGTAATATTTACAGGCATGCCGCACCATTTACAGGCATGCCGCCCATTAAGTAACATTTACAGGCATGCCGCACCATTTACAGGCATGCCGCGCTCTTTGCATGCATGGCGCCCATTAAGTAACATTTACAGGTATGCCGCACCATTTACAGGCATGCCGCGCTCTTTGCATGCATGCCGCCCATTAAGTAACATTTACAGGTATGCCGTACCATTTACAGGCATGCCGCGCTCTTTGCATGCATGCCGCCCATTAAGTAATATTTACAGGCATGCCGCACCATTTACAGGCATGCCGCGCTCTTTGCATGCATGCCGCCCATTAAATAATATTTACAGGCATGCCGCACCATTTACAGGCATGCCACGCTCTTTACAGGCATGCCGCCCATTAAGTAACATTTACAGGTATGCCGCACCATTTACAGGCATGCCGCACCATTTACAGGCATACCGCGCTCTTTGCATGCATGCCGCCCATTAAGTAATATTTACAGGCATGCCGCACCATTTACAGGCATGCCGCCCATTAAGTAATATTTACAGGTATGCCGCACCTTTTACAGGCATGCCGCACCATTTACAGGCATGTCGCGCTCTTTACATGTATGCCGCCCATTAAGTAACATTTACAGGTATGCCGCACCATTTACAGGCATGCCGCGCTCTTTGCATGCATGCCGCCCATTAAGTAACATTTACAGGCATGCCGCACCATTTACAGGCATGCCACACCATTTACAGGCATGCCGCGCTCTTTGCATGCATGCCGCCCATTATGTAATATTTACAGGCATGCCGCACCATTTACAAGCATGCCGCGCTGTTTACAGGCATGCCGCACTTCCATTTTATATAAGCTGGAAGGGGGCCTGAGGTGCAGGGGAAAGAAGGGGGCACCGGTGGCTGGGGCGGGCTGCGGGAGCTGCGGCTGCGGTGGCCCCGGATGGGGGGAAGGGGGCGGTGCTACCAGCCCGTGAAGCAGCTCGTGAGGCTCGGACGGAACAACACGTTTTGATTCCACGGTCGGAAGTTCTAGTGGGCATGTCTGGCTGTAAATCTTACATCCGCCTCACTGACAATGGAAATCTGAGCATGTCCCCTGTCGCACTGTGGGACCGGAACGCGTTACTGCGGACGAACCAGTGTTTTTGTGGCGAATTACAGTTGACAATAGCTACCATGCTAGATGTAGTCGGAGACCCAAGTTAATAGTGGCAACGGTATCACTAGCCTAAAAACCACCGGCTGACCGTGTACACTGTTATCTTGGCAGTTTGATATGGTTGGTCAGATATGGGTTATCCTTTCGTACACTCCCATATGCAGAACACAGGGTCGTTACACACGGAATAAGGGGGTGGGGGGGGGGGATAGAAAACGCCAAATACGAAGGAGCGCAAATTTCACCACACTCCCAGATTTTCAAGGATTGGTGCGTTTTCACTCCTAACCGCCACCCACGCCCCTCCCCTCCTAAAAAAAAGAGAATGCTACATTTATTCCCAAATTAGCTCCCCCCCCCCCAACACATCCTCGATATCTTTGCGTTAATCACAACCATTTTATCAGATGTCTCTTCACAGCTGAGACTTCCTAGTAGTCTATAATATACACTACAGTTCACGCCATTAATGTGCATATAATGAGGTGTTTCTGTCGGTGTTTTATGTGGGTGGTGAGGCAGACCTGGGGGTTGGGGGGGGGGAGTGGTACTAAATACATTGCTGGCTTTGTGGGGGGAGGGGGGGCGGGGTTCCGCGGTAAAGCCCCGCTTTTTTCACCGCCAAAATCCACTCGGTAGGGGCTTTGTACCGCCAAAATCTGCTCGGAAGGAATATTTATTCGCGGCAACGCACTTTACGATCGGACACTTTTAGAGGCGCCCCCCCCCCCACCCCCCCACGGGTCGCGAGTTTTAAAATATCAGTTCTATAGGAGGATAAATAATATCGGCTCTCTCAGTCATCAAGGCACCCGGGGACCCCCCCCCACCATATTTATATAATAGTGCCCCCCCACACATACCTTATGTTCCGGGCCAATAACAGTCTGGGCGGGCACCGGATGGTCGCAGAAGAGACAGGCATGCAAGAAAACGTGGTAATATAAATTATATTACCGCTTGAGAGAAGTCAATGCGGACAACCCTTAGGCACACCTGATGCTAAATCTTTTCCTTTTTCTGGTCAATATTATTGATTTCTTAAGAGGTTATCAACGTGACGAATCCACATTACAATCTAATGCTCTACATCTGCATCCCACGATCGACTATTGAAGGAAAAAAAGGGGTGGATAGGGTGGGGGGGTGGGGGGCGAACGAGCAACCCTGTGGGAGGGGGGACACTGCATTAGAACCTTGGTGGGGGTGAGCCGCCCCTGCCATAGGGGACACGTGGAGAGCGAGAGACAAGTGCGAGATTTTGTGGTAATTGAAAGATTTTTGGCTGAGAAAGGCATTTAAAATAGGCAAGAGTCATGGCAACGTATACTATTATCTGAACATCTTCGATGTCAACTTGAAGATATATATAATCAAGAGCTGTAATTTTATTTTAACTCTTTCGATAGCAATTGGAATATACGGTCAAGAGCTGCAATTTTGAAAGAAAAAAAACCCACGTCAGTGTCAGATGGGCACATCGAGAGAAATTACCCATTTCTGCTCCGGGGGTTGAGAGAAAAAAGGCGAAAAAATGGGTCATGTGGGCGGCATACATGTATATATAAGTTACCTCACTATGTGTAGTGACCCCCTTCCCGGGTCAGGCAGTTGAGTTTCTTGACCTGGGAGATGTGCGTCCGCAGATGCGACACAGTCATTAATATCACCATTGGCCTCCTTCCACCAGACCCGCACTTTTATCGCATAGTGCCAGATGAGCTGCCTTACGAAATGTTTCCGCTAAACTGCGCAGCGGCAGCGAGACGTATAGGCAGCTGCGGGGGGAACAATCAACCTTGACTCTATGTAATCAGGGTCGCCACGCTCGCTTTAATCATTATTACCAGCACGCAAATCTTGCATTCAGCCCCCTGATGACTGAGGCGGGCTGGTCCTGTGAAGGGAGACGCAGGTGGCCACTTGTCATGGTATCAGTGGGACAAGACGGGCTTGTCATGCAGTTCTCCGCTCCAACCATTCAATCTTGTGAGTGGCACGCAGCTGACGATCAGGCACTGCGTCTTAGTCACGTGATCAAGGTGCTCCGCAGTGAATATGATTGTTTCGTAACCAGACAGACGTCAGCCCAGCTCGTCTCGAATCTTTCACTCACCGTGTTTTGTTTTTTTATTTCTCCTTTGTGTAGAGGTGGGATTCTTGTAGGGGCGTCGGGAAGAATGTTCTGATCTGTTTGTTAATTAAACCTATAATCCTTAGGACGGACTGGCTGAGCCAATGCAGGCCGATGTAAGCCTACTAGACAGAAAAAAAAGAGTTCTCTGTGTAGAAAGTAGGAGATAGTTACAGCGACCTTGCACGTAAGTTAAACACTTACAACGCACCCGCTCGTACCCCATTCTTTGTGACTAAAAGGCGGATTCTTCAGAATTTGAAAAACAGGGAGGGGAGGGGGTGGGGGGGGGGTGCAAGATTTGGATGGAATAAACTCTTGAACAATTTTGCACTGCAATCGGACTCTTAAGGTAAAGGGTGGGGTGGGGCGGGGGGGGGGGCTCTACACCCCTATAGATCCGCCAGTGAAGGCAAGGGTCACGAAAGCCGACAGTATAATTAGGCTCACAATATTATGAAGACCAGTGAAACGGTTTGCGCCCGTGAATCTGCCACTGACATAAAAGCGATTTTGACGTAATTATATGTTAATAATATAGGTGATATATATATATATATATATATATATATATATATATGCAATTAAACAGCCAATATATGAAACAGACAATACGTATGTATGTCTTTAATATCGCCTCCACTCGCTGGATAGTTCAAGCCACGTATGTTGCAGACAAATACATAATTAACACAGTAATAGCGATAATAATACTATTAATGTCAGTAAAACTATGCTAAACATTCACACACAAGTACAATATTATAATGTCATTTGACAATGCTGTCGTCAATAATAAAAGGGCAGACACGACTCGAAGAACACAGCCTGCCATGCCCTGCCACTTATTGTGGTGAACAAGTCTAAATCGTCGTATTATTCGCCTATATGTGGTATATGGCCTAATAATAGAGTGGTCACTCTGTTTTCACTTATGGATTGGACGGTAGGTACATTGGTAAATTATTTCAATCCAGAACATCTCTCTAGTCACACACACTTGCCACACGAGTGGGAATAGAGATTTGAAATTAAGGGGACAATTATTCTACAAGCTAAATCTGTTTTATAAAATAGGACGCAGTTACGTCATGTTAAGGCGCGCCTTCTCTCATTAAACGACCGTGCTTTCCATTTGCCCGCAAATATGTACATGCAGGTTACAGCCACATACACCATTAAAAGAATTATATTTTTCCTGAACAGTTTGTTACGAGAGCTGAGTCTCTTTGTGAAGCTTAACAGGTGCTCCAACTGTATTTTTACATTCCGGCTTGAAAGAAATACTATTATCCGACACGAGCTTTGATGTTTATTTGTTAAACCGTCCGGGCCACTTTTTTCTCCAAATTTAGATCCTTTATGGCATTACTTATATCCTCAGAGTAACATTCCTCCCAAATATCGTGTTTGTCTAGTTTGTCGCGCACCCGTTAGGTAACCCTGAACTTATGCTGGTCAAACCATGCCTAATTTTATCTCCACTCTCGGAATACAGCTGAGCACAGTTATTTGTGCAACCATGAATCTTCTCTTCTCAAGTTGTATTGCCATGGACCTGTATGTTGCGAGAGATGGCAATTTTCTTGTTTTGTCTACTCAACAAAGACCAGTATTTGTTTTAATCAACACAAGCCTAAAGACCCCATGAGAACGAAAATACAAATTTAGAAATATGACCTACTGTTGGTCTAAGATGTCTGAAACAATACTTGTAAAATCTAAATATGGGCGACCGGCCAGTAAACACGATATTTGAGGAACTCATAAATATTCAAATACGATGTCATCTACTGGATGCATGAAAAATAGCTACACGAGGCTGGGCGGGAGATTTTACCCAGCGATTCTTGTTGCAACACCTGGAAAAATGGTCGGGAAATATGTAAACGGGAGCATCTGGCAGTTATTGATCAAAGATGCACACTTTGGAACTTCCCTCCAGTACAAAGCGTCACACATGGGGCCAAGGGCCACAATGGGAGAATGCTTAAAATGTATTAAAAAAATTGTTTTCTATTAATTGTCGCAGTCGAAAATAAACGGTCTGGTTTCCCCGTATGTTTAAAAAAAAGTAGATCTTTCCAGATCTATCAAGCAGTATCAATGCTCTCATTGGGCCTTTGGTACTCTAATTCCTTGCAAAAAATATCATCACGTTCATGCTGCAGCCTTCGTATTGTAAGTTTAAAAGTAAGAATCAGTTTTTTTAGGAATACAAGCTAAGACTGAGTGCACACCTGCCAAGCACATTTCCTTTCCTTTGTGTAAGGTATCAATACCATTATTCCGCTAGGCCTTCAGACAGAGTACAAACGGGATTGCGGACAGTTTCGATTGATTGGTCTCAGGTGGCGGATCAGTTGGTAATTATACTCATCCACTGCCGTGGGGTTATCTAGATCTTTGTGAGTAGTCGGCCGTGAGCATTTCTCTAACTCCTCTATCTTGAATTCTCGGATATTATGCTGATTTCGTTCCTGCCACTTCGCTTGACGCAGTTGACGTTACGACAACCGGGAGGTGATCCGAGCAGTTCAGTTTGTTACCATCCTCGCCAAGAGTCCGCCATATGTTTGATACGCTCTCGCGCACATCATGCATCCACGTTAATTGGCATTAAGGTAAGGAGAATGCCCATGTAGTAGTACATTCTTAAAGAACAATGTACGAGGCGCAAGCCGAGTACATATCTTTAAAGTACGGTGAGCTTCATCCATTCAACGACTGCGCCAGTCATGATATTTTCAAGATGGCGTATTTTTAAACCGGAAGTGGGTAGCAAGATAATGCATGATAATCTTAAAATTAGGACGACGATTTTTTTCAATACGTTGGGATTACCAGTAAATATCGATGCGCCATAATTATATACATTATTTAGAGTTCGCTACTATTTCCAAATTAGGGTTACTTATTTAGTGGATAGATAGATATGCCCGCAGCATACTTATCGTAGTAAGTCCATGGTCAATCCGGGGTGTACCGTCACCCCGGTGGTTTTGAACGGTTCAAAATTACCGGGATGAACTGTAGCCCCTTAGTAACATCGTGGCCTACTGTTTTCGCGCCAAAATGTTGCGACATGGCCCCGGTTTGTCCCGGTGTATAGGCTGAGAAGGACCGGGGAGGACCGGGGTAAACCGTAACTAACGCCGCCACAGTGTGCGCTAGGCGTAAGCGACATAATTGTACCAACCAGCTACACTTGGGTACAGCAGCCACGTACGTGACATGCTTACACTAGCAGCAAACATGAAGCTAATTTGCTATCTTTATCTGATAGACGTTATTTCGTAGGGCAAGCAATAAAGGCGTTTTTATGAACCCTATTAATCGCAAGGCCCCAAGACCAGGGAAGATGTTCACGTGATGGACCGCGCTTCATTACTTCGGGTCGAAATGGCCCACCCGCTTTTCTCGTAGGGGTAAGCCAAAGTGAATCGTTATAAATGACCTTCATGGGTCGTTCTGTAGTGATAATTCCATGCATTAAGCGATTGATTTAGTCATCTAAGATTCGTTTTGGTTTCGGCACATCTGGTCCCTTAAAAACTATATAATTATATCAAGAATTATGCAATGAAACGAAAACACACAGAGAACAAGCACCTTAATCCGCCATCCGGTCAGACAGGGAGACACCGTGTACCGTGTAATTCGGTGGCGGAAGCGATTGATAATTTGGCTCAAAAGTTTACTCCAAAGCACTGGAGACGGTTATGCGGGGACATCAGAAGAGGCTATTAGATGATCCGGGGATTTTTTTCTCGGTTTCACATCTACAGATCCAATTATGTGGCATTCTATAGCATAAGTAGTTCCGTATTACGTAAGGAAAAATCGACACAGACAATTATAATAAAAGAGTTGTTTTCCAAAACGTTTGAAATAATGTTTAAGTCTTGTTTTGTAACTCTTGGGTCACTGAACCATCCTGTGACCCCACCCTGAGAGTGCGGGATGGGTTTGGGGGCGGGGTGGGGGGGGGACAAGGGCTTTTCATTTGACCCTGAACTGGGAATGAGGAAAAGAATTCTTTGTGAACTGGGAATGAGATATTAGACGAATGCTGTGATCAATGACTTTCATTAATCGTGAACTGAGAATTTTAATACTAAATCGCCGTGAATCGAGCAATCGCCAATTTATATCATGTATCCGCTCCTTCCATTGTATGCGGGGAGTTCTCCATTTAATGCACCGTGACCTGGGAATACAGAAATGTATTCTTCGTGACATGGGAACACGACCCCCCCCCCTCCTTTCCCCACCCCCTCCCTCCCCCCTCCCCTCCGGAGATCACCCCCCGCCGTTTATCCCCGTGAATGCGAGAAGTTAATACTCTGCCCAACACTTGTATAAAAAGACTAATGTAGTATGAGCAGTCTGCTTTGTCGGGATGGACACACCCCGCGCCCCTGAATCCTGAATTACCGGAGCTCACAAAGGATATGTCAGTGGTAGCGTCCCAGTGTGTCGTGACTGGTCAACAACTTGCACGGTAGGCTGTCATTAACATGAATACAACACGGGCCTGCCCTTAAAATGAGCAGCCCTCACGGTAAATGTCCCAGCTATCAATATAACTCATTGCCTTTAGGCCATCTCATAATCATCCAACCCGTTCCAGACACCTTGTTCCAGACATCAAAAGTCCGCATGCTGTTTCACCAATTATTTTCTCCAGATACATACCCCCTTCTAGATACATACCCACCAAACACATAACTCCCAAACACATACCCCCAAGGCACATAACCCCCGGTAAAAAAAATCCCCAGACATACTCCCACCAGACACATAATCCCCGCCAAACACATACCCCCGCCAGACACATACCCCCACCAGACACATACCCCCTTCCAGACAAATACCCCCTTCCAGACACATACCCCTTTCAGACACACACACCCTTCCAGATACATACCCCCGCCAGACACATACCCCCACCAGACACATACCCCCACCAGACACATACCTCCACCAGACACATACCCCCTTCCAGACATATACCCCTTCAAGACACACACCCCCTTCCAGACGCATACCCCCGCCAGACACATACCCCCGCCAGACACATATCCCCACCAGACACATCCTATTCCAGACACAGATCCCGTTCCAGACACATACCCCCACCAGACACATACTCCCACCAGACACATACCCCCTTCCAGACACATATCCCCTTCCAAACACACACACCCTTCCAGACATATACCCATTCCAGACACACACCCCCTTCCAGACGCATACCCCCGCCAGAAACATACCCCCACCAGACACATACCTCCACCAGACACATACCCCCTTCCAGACATATACCCTTTCCAGACAAACACCCCCTTCCAGACGCATACCCCCGCCAGACACATATCCCGTTCCAGACACATACCCCCGCCAGAAACATACTCCGGTTAGACACATAGCCCCCCCACCAGACACATCCTATTCCAGACACAGATCCCGTTCCTGACACATACCCCCACCAGACATATACCCCCACCAGACACATACCCCCACCAGACACATACCCCCTTTCAGACACACACATCCTTCCAGATACATACCTCCACCAGACACATACCCCCGCCAGACACCTACTCCCACCAGACACATACCACCGCCAGACACATACTCCTACCAGACACATACCCCCACCAGACACACATCCATTCTAGACACATACCCCTACCAGACACATACCCCCTTCCAGCCACATACCCCCTTCCAGACACACACATCCTTCCAGACATATACCCCTTCCAGACGCATACCCCCGCCAGACACATACCCCCACCAGACACATACCTCCACCAGACACATACCCCCTTCCAGACATATACCCCTTCCAGACACACACCCCCTTCCAGACGCATACCCCCGCCAGACACATACCCCCACCAGACACATACCTCCACCAGACACATACCCCCTTCCAGACATATACCCCTTCCAGACACACACCCCCTTCCAGACACATACTTCCATCAGACACATATCCCGTTCCAGACACACACACCCTTCCAGACGCATACCCCCGCCAGACACATATCCCGTTCCAGGCACATGCCCCCACCAGACACATACTTCCATCAGACACATATCCCGTTCCAGACGCATACCCCAGCCAGGCACATACGCATAGCCCCCCCGCCCCCCCCCCCCCATTATTATTATGATTATTCATAATCCCCTCGTAAGTTACGCACGAAAAGTGCGTTTTCGTCTTAGCCTCACCAGCTCGTTGTGGTGGTGCTCATGATTAAGAAATCGTCATCAATATAATTTTAGCACTTTCTTAATTCAGAAAATCCACTTCTTCGGTGACTACTTATGTATTTTGAACCTGATAATTGCTCGACAAATCTTCCACTTAGCGCTAAGTCTAGTAGCGTAGCCTAAGTGGCCATTATGAATACGGCCCCAGATCTTCGCGGGGAAAAAATTACTTAGAGACAACGATCCCTACGCGAGAGTTTACGTAAACGAGGACCTGACCCCACTCCGGGCGCGACTGCACACCTACGTAAGAATACACGGCGTGGTTAGTAATGCTCTGACGCGTAACGGCCGCATCGTGTGCTACCTGAAAGATGCGTCCCAGGACAGACCGGTCATCATCGAGTCGCCGAATGACGTCTTCAAGCTCGGCGATGACACCGTGGACTACGCTTACTTCAAGCTTGACGGATACACCGTCCGCAGCTCATGGGAGGAGGGATAGGACATCCCCGGAAGGTGTGGACTACAACCCTTGCCGCTCCACCCAGGACTGACTCAATAGACGTTTTGCCCCATACCTTTTGCCCCATAATCCCCATGTATCGGCGACACCTATTGATTGCACTTACGCAATGAGTCACAAACCGTCCAAGGTGCCGTTAATGATGTGTCTGATGTAAGAAGTAGCCTAAAGAACATTCGATTTGTCGCTTGGAATGTACATGGATTGGAAAATCTGCTGAGTGAGAGTTGCATAGAACGTTATCTCAACCAATATCACCTCCTAGCTTTATGTGAAACGTGGACGTATTGTGATGAAGACGAAATACCAGGTGGTAAAATCCACTGGTGACGTCACTCCATTGTTCTCTCACGACATTATTTTACTGTAATGTAGTGTGTTTGAGTCATAGGGACGTGGATTTTACATAAGTTAATGACCTCGGAAAACGACATTACCGGATAACAATGGGTCCTCGGGCTTTGCGCTCGGACTCCATTATTATCCGGTAATGTCGTGTTCCTCGGACATTAACTTATACATATCATGAGCGCGCACTTGAACTCAGATCTGCTTGTAATAGGAGATTTAAATGAGCGGACTGGTGAGGCTCCTGTTTTAATAGAAGAAGACCATGTAGATTTCCTGCCGAACGTTGAGTGGTACAGAGGGGAAGATTTTGAACGCCCCAGGAATTCTCGTGACTGTAAAATCAATCGTTTTAGTACATCAATCTTAGACCTTTGTAAGAAATATTGCATACATATTGTAAATGGACGTTTCGTCGACGACTCAGAGGGAGAATTTACGTACCTGTCCTCGACTGGAAAAAGCGTTGTTGATTACGCACTTATTTCAACTGCTAGGTTTTCTGACGTTAGCCATCTTAAGGTCGACTCAATGGGTGACTCTGATCAGTTTCCGGTAACCTTCACCATTCTGGTCAACTACATAGTGGATAACGCAGTATCCAGTTGTGGCACTCGGAAAATTACTAAATACCGTTGGAATAGCGAGCTACAGTCAGATTTTATGGAAAAAGTAACCCCGCATCACTGTGTGCATTGGATGAGTTTAATAAAGCCGTTGAGGCAAAGAATGTTTCCATTGCTGTATGCCTGTTAATCGATCTTGGGCAACGCGCGGCGGTTGACATGAAAGCATATGTTCTCGCCAAACAGTGAGAAGTCGACATACAGACCAGCCTAGTTGGTGGGACAGTGATTGCGAGTCATTAAAGAAGGAGCGGTGACATGCTCTAAACAGGTTCAGGTTATCTCGATCTGACGTGGACAAGGAATTATATCTGAAGAAAAAAAAATTGCGCAAAAATCTTTGTCGTTCCAAGCAGTATAAGGCAAACAACAGGAATCTTAGCCATTTAGAGGAGACATACCACCAGTCAACAATTTGTTTGGTCTCTTTATTCAGTCCATCAATCGAGAGAGAAACTCTTGCCCACCCATAACTAACGATGAGTGGAAACGTTATTCCGAGTCGCTGTTTACTGTTGATGAAATCCCCGTTGAGTTTGACGATGGAATTAATGAGCCGTTGAGGATTCATGACCAAGAATGTAATGATTGTACTTTTAATGTGCCAGATGTATTGAACGCTGATATAGAAGTAGCTGAAGTTGATAATGTGTTTAAACAGCTGCCAAATGGCAAAGCTCCTGGTCCCGACGGTTTGGCATATGAAATGTTTAAAAGCGGCGCAGAAATGCTAAAGGAACCCTTATGTCGTTTAGTCAATGTTATTTTAAATACTGGAGAGTTTCCAACGGCATGGGGGGAGGCACTGATTACACCGCTGCATAAAAAGGGGCCCAAAAGGGATGCAAATAATTATCGAGCGTTATCACGTCTTGGGTAAAATATTTACAAAACTTTTAAACAATAGACTCCAGATACGTGCAGAAACGAATTAAAAGTCAGGCGGCTTATCGCAAAGGGCGTTCCACGGTCCATCACATATTTGCGTTGTACGCTATAACGGAAAAATATTTATGCAAACAAGGTGGTAGATTCTACGCGTTTATTGACTTCGTAAAAGCATTTGATTGTATTCCCCACTCGTCGCTCTGGTATAGGGTGCTGAAAGAAGGTATTCACGGAAAGGTGTTATCTTTTCTTAGATCGATGTATTCCTCTCTTAGGCCGTGTGTAAAAACCCAGGAAGATTTGTCAGATTATTTTGAATGTAAGGTGTGAACCCGTCAGGGATGCATGCTGAGCCCGTTTCTTTTTGCACTATATATAAATGAATTGGAAAACCGGTTTAGAAGTAATATATGCTATGGCGTGTACCTCGATGAAATTCACCCTGGATTATGTGTGCTAATGTATGCAGGTGACCTAGCTCTAGTAAACGATACTGTTGGCAGGTTGCAAAGGCAATTAGACGTACTGGGCAAATATTGCAGAGATTACGGACTTAAAATTAACATGAATAAGACTAAAATTGTTGTATTTAGAAATGGCGGACGTCTGCGGCAAAACGAGAAGTGGTACATCGATGGTCAGCGCGTTGAAACCGTCTCATTTTACAAGTAATTTGGGTATAGTTTTTTCATCAACATTAAGCTGGGCGAGGGCGTTAAAGACACTAGTCTTACAGGGTTACAAGGGTGTGTTTTTGGTGAGAAATGTGATGTCGCAGTGTGGTTTCATTCCTCCAAATATCTGCTTCGATTTATTCGATAAAATTGTCCTTCCTATTATTCTATGCGGTAGTGAAATATGGGGCTTCGAGTATCAAAGCGATATAGAGACTTTGCATGTTCAGTTCTGTAAAAGGTACTTGCGTTTGCCTCCCCAAACTCCATCTTGTGCCGTCTTGGGAGAATCCGGACGAACGCCACTTAGTACTATCTACATGAAACAAAATGCATCAAGTTCTGGTTGCGTACGAATATTTCATATTTGAAGTACAAGTGATAAAAGCTGCATTGTTTTGACATTTTTGCTCCTGCAATATAGCCCAATAATCATTTGCGGTAAACGAATTCACAGATTCTTTTTACGGTACTGAAATCGACAAGAAAAGTGGCTTTGCGGTGAGGCGATGACTGGAGTCGCCGTCAAAGCGGAGAATCACGGACTTGGGCGGGGATGGGGACATGATAGACATAAATGTGTCTCATCCCTCCTTCTCTCCCAACACTTGGATGGAGCTCTGTAAGCCTCCTCCTTCCAGCCCCGCGACTACTGGACCAGTATATCTCTATAGTGTTCTCATCGTTGGCTATTCACTATGAATGTAATAATAGCATTATGTTTGGAGTGGTGGAACATTTGGTCATTAATAATTACTAATTACGGTTCGCACCCTGCTGTGGCCATGTCTGTGTGGTCGCACGATAAGGATCCCATGTCCTTCTTCGCAAAGAGTAGAGGGTTACCCCCGGGGACATGGCTCCTCTCTCACTTCCTTCTCCCATTGACCCGATATGATCAAAATTTGTTAAAGCGTCCTGAATATACAACCCAGTCCCGTAAGTGACCGTTAAAGGGGCGTTGTATGCATTTAATAAAACTATGGACTCCAGAAACGTATCATTGTATGTCTGGCCTTATTTGGTTGGTTGGTTGGTTGGTTATTCAGGACGCTGTAACCAATTTTGTTCATGTCGCGTCAATGGGAGAAGGAAGATCGAGTCTTTATCCTGCGACCACACAGACATGGCCACAGCAGGGCGCGAACCATCGATCCACGCGCCGTTAGGCTCTCAGGTGGCCAGAGCACTCAATGCGAGTGCTCTAGCACACTGAGCTGTCGCGCCGACCCCTGGCCTTATTTGGAACTGCATTTCTGTCCGGACTGAATACCCCTTTGAGCTATTTAATGACAAGTCTAGCAAAAACTCTGCCTCAGCCCCTCATAAATGCACTCTGGCGCTCTGTCACATGTGGCAGAAAACATGGAATCGGACGGAATCTGCAAATTGGTTATTTGAGTACTCCAAACATTTCTGCTGCACACAACAATCTGACAGCGAGCAGTTTTTATGGGGACGGATGTCGACCGCCTTGAAATCCGCAGTGGAAAGGGCTCTGTACTGAATAAAACGCCCATCCCAGCCCTTTTTTACCCCAAGCTCTTCAAGCCAAATTACACCTTCGTCTCCGCGTCCTCCATTAGTTTTGCCCTTGCTTCGCCTTTAGTCTCCCCCTCCCCCATCCCCTCCCTTCCGGCCGTCTGATGTCCGTAGATCCGGGTTGAAAATTGTGAAAGGGAACGAGCGCCGCCTGTTGGGAGAGTGGTGTTAGTGGCGCTCGTCCACTGCAAAGCCCGCTTACCGACATCTTCAGAGTCCATCTCCTAGGTCTTAAGTAGCCATGAAACCATGGCTATGTTTGAAGAATCATAGCCATGTTGCATTTCATAGTAAAAAAGCAACTGCATATGACAAATTTAATTGTTTAAATATAGCTTTCAATAAGTTAACAGTACTTTCTTATACAACATTATTGATGCTTGAACTCTTCCAACGTTGTTATTGTCTTTAAAAGGAACCATAATTGCCATGCCTCCATTTCTTATTACAGGAAGTTGATCAATGCCCATGTGCAAGGTCATCACATGATCACATAAGCCATGCTAATTGGTTTATTGATTACTTTCTGTTCATGGACCCAGTGATTGGGTCAAAGAAAGCACATGTTTTCATATGAATTTCTGATGACAGACTAGAATATGTTTGCCATTCAAGACAGTTTACTTATGTGATTTTCCATTATTTGATAGGAATTAATAGAAAAAGGATTAAGGTTTGTTTCTGTGCCAAAGCTTTTTCCATTGGAATAGGAGAATGAGAGTTAGACAAAATTTTACTATAGAATGAGACTTGGCTGTGTCTCAGCCCATACAGCCTGGGGTTCTGAGCTAGGTTCAAGGGGACTTTCAAGATATTCATCCCAATATATTATGCCATCATAATAGAATAGCCCACTTGTTAATTTTATTCGGGGGCACTATTGGAAATATTATTTTATTATTGCTAAAATTCAATATCCCATATGACGCGTTAAGACATGACGAAATAGTTCGATGCGACCGTTCGACGTTTTTTCCGTTTTTTCCTTTTTAAATGTAGGTTTCTCTTTAAAGAGCTGGTGCGCTGGACGCATGAGACGGGCAGTCACATTATTTCTTTTGTTAAAAACTGCGTTACAACACATCGCAGGTTAGAACGCTTTTCCAGATATTATGATTTCAAAACATCGAACACATACTGGTAAACTCCTTTCACACAAATACCAATTCCTCGGTTTATTTAAGTGAACCCGTGGCTTCCCTAGATTTGGCAATTAAATCGGAGCCTGCATCTACGTTACTTGATGCGAAAAGTAAGGCTTTCAAGAAGAAGTTGGTCTCTTAGCAATGAGACGCAACTACAGACGAAGAAACAGGACGGAAAAGGAAACGAAAAAATGGTCGCTTGCTATGCTTTATATACACTTTTTTTCTCTTTCCTCGAGTCGTGTTTGCCTGTAAGAACCTCTGCCGCGCACTGTGTTGCTGAACATGAAGTCTTTTTCTCGGAACGTGTCGTAGCCTCATTGCCGAGCGGGCCATTATAGCTCCGTCACTGTTAAAATAATAACCCAACCATGGAAATTAATGACAGTGCGCTGGTGTGTGTAATGTGTTGTACCAGAATGTTCTCAACATCATCGATAAATGTGTCAACGTGCAATACACGAATATTATCCATGGACAATTATGTTCATCTATTAATACGCGAAACCGTTTGAATGAAGGTACGTGTATACTAGTTCCACCTGTCTATACGCGACAGTATTCACAGACACTGCTCGTTTTAACATTAGACGGTCTCACAGAATAGACCGATCCAGGCTGTCAATAATTCGCTGACGTCGCTATTGCTTTTGCCCAATCATGTGTTGAAAAAAGGTCTTCTACGTGCGTTATGTCAGACAAACAAGTCGGACAAACAAAGCAGCATGTCACTTTCTTGTCAGTTTCAGATATGAGTACTTCTCACTTGTACCTACCATCAGCTATGATTGTCAATTTATTACCCACGCTTTAGGAATAAGAACTCAAGCATGGGCGTGGCTTAGGGTCGGTGTATAGAGCGGTCTATTGTCCCTTGGTTGTAAAAGAAAGTGCAACCACGAGTCAATGCCGACACAGAGCTATCTATGGGGCGCCAAGTGTTACCCTCTTCATTTCGTCAACGAAATGCAACTTTCGTCGACAAAATACAATTACGTCGACGAAATACAATTACGTCGACGAAATGGTAAGTACGTTGACGAAATATAAATTACGTCGACGAAATATAACCTTCGTCGACGAAATATAACTTTCGTCGACGAAATGCAACTTTCGTATTGACCCAATTAATTATTTCCGGTGATAGCTACAACACGGAACAACGAACTAACAAAGCGCGAAAATCGGGGCTTCCGTCTTTAAACACTGAATTATACAGAGAGACATGCGTTTCATTTCGAGGGTAACACTTGGCGCCTCATAGCTATAACATGAAAATGTTTACTAATTGCATCGAAAAGAGACCAGAGTTCACGTAATGTACCCGCCGGGTCCATTTCCTGGGAATGCAATCAACATGGGGTAGAGATGGCTAGGGCGAAGAGTAAAAGGGGTTAATGGGTGCAAGAGGGTGTTATATGATGGTGGTGGTCGGGGTGGGGGGGGTGGGTGAGGGGTGAATTGAATGACATTTCGGTCCATCTATTATATTTGAGCCACGAAATGGATTATTGTATTAAATGGCAGGCGTGAGTCTTACGTGAGCTCCAATTAAGTGACCTTTGCAGCTGAAGAGAGACTCCTTTGAAGCACCTGCTGTGATGTGATCCGGGGTCACTTCCCGATACCAGGAGAGTGTTCTTGGATGATGCGAGCCTAGGGGGCACATAATGCATGCGATCCGGGGTCCCTTCCCGATACCAGGAGGGTCGCCTGGAGGATGCCAGCCAAAGATGGTGGTGGTGGTTGGGGTGGGGGGGGGGGAGGGGGGCACGGACTACGGGGTCTGCGGGGGACCTTCTGAGAGCAGGCCTCTCTTGGGTTGTCTAATGGCTGGGGGCGACGCGCGACGACAGCGTCACGGATCTCACCGTGCCCCCCACCCTCCACTCCCTCCGCCCTCCCCCCTCCTTTTCTCCTCCCTCTCTCCCCCTCCGCCCTCCCCCTTCATTCCAACTCAGCCCCCTCATATTTCACCTCACCCCTCCCCCTCATATTCCACCTGACCCCTCTCCCTCCGATTTCCCCTCCCCCTCCCATTCCACCTCACCCTCCCATTCCACCTCCACCCTCTCCCTGCCCCCTCCTATTCCCCCTCTGCCCCCCCCCCCCCACCCATTCCACCTCCGCCTCCCCCTCCTCGCCCCTCTCCCCCCTTCCTCGCCCCTCCCCCCCCCCCCTCCTCGCTCGTCTCCCCCCTCCTCCCGCCACCCCCTCGGCCTTCTGTCCCAGGGCAGTCGGCAATATAAAGACGCTGTCTCGGAGCAGCGTTCGCTGTTGAGTGTCGCGTCACCTGCCTTAAAGAGGCTCAGATGCTGCCGACGAGAATAACCTTTGTCACGTGACACGCTCAGGTAAGTGAGGACACTCGTCGTGATGCCCGAGTAAACAAAGCAGAATGTATTCGAGCGCTTAAATCTGATTGAGTAATATGACCGTAAGATGATATTTAGGAACAATTCTTATTGTATTGTTACACAGATGAAGAGGTCGGTATGTCATGTATGTGTATTTTACTGAACAGATTAACAACAACCAGTATTTACGGCATAAATCGCAAAAACTGGGCCCTGAATTAAAAGAATTACCGAAAAACGCAATAGTTTATGCAAGTGACCCCATTTCTGGGTTGTTTGACTTTGATTAAGTGTAACTCTCATTCTCATATTCCCGTGGAAAAAGCTTTGGCACAGAAACAAACCTTAATAATATTGCGTATTATAATAATAATAATGTTCGTGACTGTGTTTGTGTTATATTAGTAAAAGTAAAATCTTTAAAAAAAACATGTTTTTATTTTAAATTTTAAAAACGATGTTATGTTTCTAGTTTTATTTCTTTCGTTGTTCATGTCACTCTGTAACTTCCTGGTTTAAAAGAACAAAGTGTAAAATGGACAAAAAAAGTTCCTTTGGTTAGTCGCTATACTAGCACAAACCGTATTTTTTTATATGTTAATCAAAATTTGCAAGTGTACATATATTTTTATTATATAATTCCACAGTTACTGTACTTGTTTATATGTTTATCAAAATTTGCAAGTGTACATATCTTTATACGGTCGCGGCTGAATCGGACCCGAAGCTGGTTTGATGGGGGAAAAAGAACGTAAAACCAGGTGTTGAGTGAAATTGGTCAGCAATTTATTGATGGGCAAATGACGCATGAGCGTTCAAAGGCCCAACCCCATCAAAGGTGGGGGACAAAAGGCCATGGCAGTGTAAACAATAAATACAAATGTATTCCATACAATAGCATGCTGACAAAATGTATTATAAAAAGCGTAGATAAAAAAGACCTAGTAAGATGAGAATACATCTTAGTGTTACACAAAGAAAGTGCGTACAGTAACTATGTTAGTGTACAACAGAAAAATGTTACAGCATACAGCTTTAAACATACTCGAAAAGATAATAAAAAAAACCTAGAGCTCCACAAGGAGCCGGGCTGACAGAGACTAATATACAGTCGACAAGGCAACCGCGTTGAACAAGTTAAAATACTGAAAACATCAGAGGCAAATAAGAGGGGACTAGCTAATACGTTCGAGTCCTCTACAGTGGAACACCTGTACACCCGTGGAAAGGGGATTGTGGGTGGGTTAAAAACCCCGAATCAAATTAGACTATAAAATTGGTAAAATTGTAACCAGAGAAATCAAACATGTGTCTACCTTGCTGGAAAGCTGACCGGAAAAGGAAAGTGAGGCGACGCTGATTGGCTAAGAAGGCAGTACAAATACCGTAAATCCACGAGGATTGGCGGCGCCTCTAGAGAGAGGAGGAACGAGAAATACACCGCCCCGTATAAATTAGTTTTCACGTTGTAAAAACCACCTTTTTATTATATAATTCCACATTTACTGTACTTGTTTATATGTTTATCAAAATTTGCAAGTGTACATATCTTTTTAATGTATAATTCCACAGTTACTGTACTTGTTTATATGTTTATCAAAATTTGCAAGTGTACATATCTTTTTATCATATAATTCCACAGTTACTGTACTTGTTTATATGTTTATCAAAATTTGCAAGTGTGCATATCTTTTTATCATATAATTCCGCAGTTACAGTGCTTGTATCTTGGCATCTCATAAAGGGCCAGATTTTGCTCAAAGGTTTCAGCTACACATGTTACACTGTGTACAGGCACTGGGTGAGGTATACAAAATATGCTAGTACTTTTCCTTGCATATTTCACTATCGTTTAAGTTTTTAAAGTTTTTTGACGACCCAGGGGTGGCGGGGGGTCCACGCCGCCTCAGATAGCGTTCTTCCTCAAAAGGTGGGAGGGGGGGGGGGCGGTCCACGCCTCATAAGTTTTGCATTGAAAAAAAACGATATTCTTTCTCTAAAATGGTGGTGGGGGGGGGACCGCCCTTGGCATCCGTAGTCACGACCGCGTCATCTGTCTACCTTCCTGCCCGTCGCCCGCCAACTTTTCTATGTGGAACCTGTAGTTCTATGTCAGTTCAGGCCAGTAAGCGCATGGAGTCTGGCCGAATCAAACTAGAACGTCATGTCATAAAACGTCATCATCATGGATGAATTCTGGGAGATTTCCTGTCAGCTGTTGGCAATTTCTGGGGATCGTTATCCGTACAACTCCTGGTTCAACGCGAAGATCCTTTGCCTATTTCCCCGCGATCCGTTAATAGCAGTCTGCGAATTCCTCGATATTCGCGATATCACCATTAAGGCGTTTTTTTCCCGCCCAGCTTTAACATGTCATAATCTTGGAGAATCGATATTGCTCTCCCTAATTCTTGGGGATTCGCGATTCAGAGCGGGTACCCCCCCCCCCCCCCCCTCCCTCTTATACTGACGCTGGGTTCCAATTTTGCCACACAATTACATTGACAGTAAACACAACTTGGAGAACATTAACTTAATTAGACCTGTCGTCCCCGACCATGTTCTATATGCCCCTCCATACCCAGTTTCTATGTTCTATGATGTGTTAATTCAAAATCTTGGGTTCAAAGTTCAGAAAAGTAACCGGGCAGCTGCGAAATTTATCGGCCGCCTTCGCCTCGTCTCCTCTTGCGTCAAATCCGGATTGAAGTTGACGGAGGCGGACGCTTGTATCTGTACCGCCTATACCACGCCGCAAGTACTCCATTCTAAATGTAAATGGTAGATTGCTTAGAGCTAAAACGCTTGTTTGTTTACCGCCTATACCACGCCGCAAGTACTCCATTCTAAGTAGAAATGGTAGGTTACTTAGAGCTAAATAGTTTGTTTTTATACCGCCTATACCACGCCGCAAGTACGCCATTCTAAATGGAAACTGTAGATTGCTTAGAGCTAAAACGCTTGTATCTATACCGCCTATACCACGCCGCAAGTACTCCATTCCAAAGGGAAATGGTAGATTGCTTAGAGCTAAAACGTTTGTTTCTATACCGCCTATACCACGCCGCAAGTACTCCATTCTAAATAGAAATGGTAGATTACTTGGAGCTAAAACGCTTGTTTCTTTACCGCCTATACCACGCCGCAAGTACTTCATTCTAAATAGAAATGGTAGATTACTTAGAGCTAACACGCTTGTTTCTATACCGCCTATACCACGCCGCAAGTACTCCATTCTAAATAGAAATGGTAGATTACTTGGAGCTAAAACGCTTGTTTCTTTACCGCCTATACCACGCCGCAAGTACTTCATTCTAAATAGAAATGGTAGATTACTTAGAGCTAACACGCTTGTTTCTTTACCGCCGATACCACGCCGCAATACTCCATTCTAAAGGGAAATGGTAGATTGCTTGGAGCTAAAACGCTTGTATCTATACCGCCTATACCACGCCGCAAGCACTCCATTCTAAATGGATTACCACATTTGCTGTTGCTTGTAGCGGCAAGGCATCCTGCTCCCAAAAGAATCCATTTCTCAAATATGCAATTGCCGAAATAATATCTTGATCAAGGTAATTCTTAATGCGCCAATACAAACAAGAAGCTTGATCAAGGTAATTCGTAATGCGCCAATACAAACAAGAAACCTGATCAAAATAATTCTGAATGCGCCAACACAAACCAGAAGCTTGACCAAGGTAATTCTTAATGCGCCAATACAAACAAGAAGCTTGGTCAAAATAATTATGACAGCGCCAACACAAACAAGAAGCTTGATCAAGGTAATTCTTAATGCGCCAATAAGAACAAGAAGCGTCATCAAGGTAATTCATAATGCGCCAATACAAACACGAAGCTTGATCAAGGTAATTCGTAATGCGCCAATACAAAGGTGCGTAGGTTTCAATACATGACCGGCGTGAACATTTCATTGATATTCGGCGTAGCTAGACTGGCAGGTCGGGAAGAGTTTGAGTATACCGTAAACGTCATAGCAATGATACTACAATTATTCCCTACATACACTGCAGGCGTACATCTCTCCGTTATGTCCACGTCAACATGTGTGTCTGGTTGTCGGCGTTTAAATTTTCTTCTCGCTCGACGCCAGACCGAGGCTCCAAAGCAACTCCTTTACTAGAGCTCACTTCCTTTAGGCCAAGCTTACTAAATACGGCCAGACAAAGTCAGCCGCTCGCAGTGAGTCAACGCATTCTGTCTGCTACAGATCCGTTCGCCTATAGATTGGTAAAGTTTAGAAATCAGTGAAACGGTTTCGGTTTCCGGTCGGTTTCATGAACAGCTGTCGTGTCTTTTTAGTAATTTGCATGTTTCCTTTTTTGTGTCTCTCTACAGAAAGGATCGTTGCAATCATACTTCAAACTCAATATCTGGGTCATCACCCCCCTGTCAGCATGGCGAATGTGACAGACATGGATGACGCTATGACGTCAGACTCAGCTCGGGAAGCGGTCTCCTTCTATGACGTCATCACGACGCCCCCGACCTCGGGACCAGGTACTCCGGAAGTGTATTGGGAAGCAGTGCTAGCCAGTCAACTGGACCTGTACGCCGTGGGGATCATTATGTTTGTCGGGGCCGTCGCCAACGTGTTGGCTATGTGTGTCCTCAGACGGAAACGGCTGCAGCAGCACAGCGCCAGTCTCTACTTCCTGGTGCTGGCGGTGGCCGACTTCATAGGGCTGGTGGTAGCCGCAGCGGGGCGCCACTGGGTGCGGGCCCTCACGGGAATCGACCCCCCCGCCCTCCACACCGCCTACTGCAAGATCTGGTACCTGGTCGTCAACTGCGCCTCGGGGTACTCCAACTGGATCCTGGCCGGGGTGTCCGTGGAGCGAGCCATCGCCATCCTGGCCCCACTCAAGGCCAAGCGTCTGCTACAGAGGAAGGTGTCCGTCATCTACCTGATTGTCGCCTTCCTGCTCAACGTGGGCTACCTCTCGCACAGCCTCGTGTCCTACCTCACCGTCACCGTCACCAGCATGGGGCGCGTCTACAGCGTCTGCACAGCTGACGTCACCATATACTTCGCGGTCGTCATTCGACCTTGGACTGACCTTGTCTTCAAGGGCCTCTTGCCGGCCACGATGATCATCTCGAGCAACGTGATCATCGTCTGGCAAATCGTCTTGGCCAAGATCAGGCGTCGGGCGTTGAGGTCTTCAAACAGCGCCAGCTCGGACGCGGACGGCTACAACACGTCCTCGGTGATCAGCATGGTAGTCACCATCAGCGTGGCCTTCGTCGTCTTCTCGCTGCCCTATCACGTGACCTACATCCTGACCACGGCCTTCCCCGCCGATTACGTCGTGGCCGGGAAGGAGGCGGCCATCTTGCGTCTGGCGTGGTCCTTCAGTATCTGCCTGCTGCTCGTCAACCATTCGGGCAACCTGTTCCTGTACCTTATCAGCGGCCGGGAGTTCCGCCTTGAGATGAAGGCCATGTTCCTCTCATTATGCGGCCGGGTAAGGCAAAACTCGGGCACGTCTCACTGGTCCACCAACTCTCGTGGCGGCACCGAGATTTCAGGGGACTTCTCGAACGGGAATGCTTCGGCGAGAAGCAAGGCGACGGAGTCGCGGGAAACTCTCAATGCCTACATATAAACACCAGTCTGTCCACTGTCAGGTAACTAATGTGTAACATGGAAAGTAATGTGCCATGGAGAGTAATGTGTCATGGAAAGTAACATGCTGTGGAGTGCAATGTCATATGGAGAGTAACGTGTTATGAAGAATAATGTGTTACGGAGAGTAATGTACCATGGAGAGTAATGTGTTACGGAGAGTAATGTGTTACGGAGAGAAATGTGTTACGGAGAGTAATGTGTTACGGAGAGTAATGTGTTTCGGAGAGTAATTTACCATGGAAAGTAATGTGTTCCGGTGAGTAATGTGTTTCGGAGAGTATGTTACCATAGAAAGTAATGTGTTCCGGTGAGTAATGTGTTAGAGAGAGAAATGAGTTACCGAGAGTAATGTGTTATGAATAAGACGTTGTAGTTTATCCATACTATTAACCGTTAATTACTATTAACTCTATATCCATACTATTAACCGTTACTATTATCTCTATTTCCATACTATTAAAATCCATTTATATAATATAACATGTGTATAACTACCACATTGCAGGGTGATATAATATAGAATAGCAATGACAAACTTACCGTCACTTGTATTATGTTTGCGTACGTCATTCTATATTTTTACTGAGGCATTCGAGGATAGATATGACAGGTCATTGCGGGGCGTTGGGGGGCGGGGGGGTCTGAGGGGGGTAAGTAATGGGGCTTTGGGATTATCGCGAAGAGAAGATAATGAAGCCCGTGTCACGTGACGTCCCCTTCAAACAAAGGCAATTGCATCGAACAAAGGCCAAGTTTTGTCCATCCCCGTATTTCTCAAAGACCATTTAAGGAAGCGGAGGCGGGAAGGTACGGGTGATTAGTGGGAGGGGGGTGGGGGGAGGGGGCGGTGACGTGATTGGTGGGGATTGAGTTACATTTCCGGCCCAGCTTTGTATATAATTGAATCTTTCTTTATCTGTCTGCGAAAAAAAGCGTATTTTTTGTTGTTTTATTCCTTTGGATTCACTTATTTATAAATGTATTTTTCCCAATTTCCTGTATATATAACAAGACTGATTATTGTATTTTGACTTGTACTTGATTCGTGCATTCTTGAAACGTTGGTGGGGGCCATTATGTATTGCTATGTGCGGTAATGGAGTTCATTGTGAATGGCACGGTGGACTATGTGCGTTGATGGTTCTCGTCTTTGAACATGATGGAGCTAAAATGGCGCCGAAGAAGAGAACAATGGCTTTCTAGCATAGTGTAGAAAGTCACTACAGTCGCAACGGATACGCTCCGAACAAGGAAAAGGACAAATTATTTCGTTATTGCGAGAGGCAGGGAACATTTTACCTTAACTGAGGCAAGTATTTTAGTTAATGTTAGTCCGATCTGAATTCGAACTATATGCTCACAAAATCGGACATGCAGTGTTATTTTATACAGCAGACGATGCTGTTTTGACAGTTGTCGTGTCAGTTGTGGGAAGGTGAAGGTCATCAAACTGTCATCTTATTAGTCCAAAAACTAGGTCATGTTGAAAAAGTCTAACGCATCATTTCATGAGGGTCATACGGAGGTTGTAAACAACTTCGTATGTGCAGGTGACGCTTCTGTGCGGATATATTATGCGGTCTCAATTCATACTCTATTGATTTCCTGTTCACATTAGTTAACTTTACGTATACGTCGATGATTAAAAACAGAGCTGGTGGTATAACGCTACAAAGGAATTTAAACCTATGACCCTTCACAGCTATATAAATAGTATCGCCCAGTGACGTCATAGTAGGCAGTGAATGGCGCCATCCAACAGATCGGCTGCTTCGAAGTGCAGCGAAGCAACATTTGTCGATAATAAGTGTCTGAGGAGGCGTGAGTTAACAGACACTTATTGGGCCAGTGAAAATGTTCTCGAAGAACGGAAATTGTCTTTGCTTGGACAGTTTCCGATGAGTGTAGATACAGGTAACCATTGGTAGGCCTCGCCTAACGGGCAACCCGCCACGAGGTTGGACATTCCCTGTTGCTCTACAACTGATATCTTGGTTGATATGGTGACTGATGTCTGCTGCAAGTGGATGTGTATCGAAATCCGATTTAGAGACCTATCAATAACAGACACTTTCTGGAAAATATATTTGCAAAATCCAAGGAAGTTTCAATTCTCAATTATGATTGCTTTCATGTAAGCGTAAATGTCTGTTTATGCAACAGATTCCTAGTTATATATTAACCTTCAACTTGTGTAGGTGAGTTTATTGAGAATTCAATGCCATCAGGCCCAAATGACATATAAACATTGTAGTAAATATTCGAAAAAACATGTGCAATTCATAATTAGCTTAGATAACCGATGGGTTACATTGATACTAACAAAACAATGAAGTTCAACTGCAAGTCATTTAAACTCTAAATATTCGCGTTATTTTCCATGGGTTTAAATATATGGCCAGACAGGTTTTGAATCATCTGAGCATCATGTGAAGACATGAAGGTAACAAATTTATAAAAAGTTGGATGTTTCCAATATATATCGTACTGTCTATATAGTTCGGCCTTAGCTTAAGGTAATATGCACAACAAAGTAAAAAGTGAAATTCATATTCAGTGACATCTATCTGGTCTGTGTCGCAAATAGGGCAGCTTCTTAAAGTGTAGCGTCATATCTTCCCTTTTCGATTCACGAACATGAGCGGAACATCTAAGGTGGCCAGTGATCTGTATTTGCTAACATTTAGGTTAAAAATATGGCTTCGAAGGTTTCTTTGAAAGTAGCATGAACGCCTAACTTTGGGAAATCGTGAACACTTCTTAACCAGTTCTGCATTAAACATTCCTTCATTCTGGTGTTCAACTGCAGCAGAATAACCGTCCCACTTCCCACTGCTTGGTGACACCACACCACACCAGACCCATATTTCATTAGGCCTAATATCGTTTTAACGGCTGTAGCACATGTCACTTTACCTTGTTCACACAGCAGGTCCAAACATATCATAGCAGGCTTTGGGATATCTGGGGTTGGGCATCTTTAGTACTTTTAACCAATATTTTATGCACTTAATCGAGTAGTCATATATCAATGGTAGACGACCACATTCTCCTAGTGCAGCCTCGTTTGTAGATTTCTTTGATAATTCCAGTATTCTGTTACAAAGGCCAGTTTGTACTTTTTCGATTTGTTCATGGTAAGGCAAAGTGGGCTAATCTCGACCCCTTAAGACAAAAAAGCGTCTATTTTCTTTAATAATGTGAAATGAACTTATTTTTTGTTCAAACAGTACCCAACGGTATTCCAATAATATGTTTCAATAGAAAAAACGAAAATATCTGCAGTCTGTGGGGAATGCTCATTTTTTGAAAGGCAGTGGGGGGCATGGTCGAACCTCGATCCCTGTGGTCTAACCTCGACCCCCTGGGACAGGTGAGTGACTGAATCTGCGTATAGTGATTGTTAGTGTGTGAAAGCAACAATATTAATTCACATAACTATGCTCTACTGCGCAACGATAGATAAAACGGTCCCATGAAACTATATTTATTAGTCTTATTACCCGGTAGTCATAACGAAAATATAGAATGGGCATCACACCAAAGACGTGCCATTTGTAACGAATGCGTTACGATTCCAAAATAAATCACACAACACATCTGAATATTAGTTTACGTCAGAATATGCGGAAGCAGGGCGGGACAGTTATTGTTGCATGCATTTGTGACCATCAACTGCTAAAAAATTGTGTATTTTGTGACATATATTGTTAGAAAATTATGTTAAATTAAAGAGGGGATCGAGGTTAGACCACGGTCGTGAAAAAGATGGGGTAACCTCGATCTCTCCCAAGGTCAAAGTCCACCTGGGGAAAAACTGTTATGATGTCACACTTGTTGTAAACATCGTCTGATGTCACTCTTTATTATAAAATAAGTTCTCATACTTAGTGTTAATAAGGCATACTGCTTGTTTTTGAAGCTCATGTGTCTTAACTTTTGAGATAAGCTGCACAAGCATCTGTTAACGTTGGGTCGCAGGACTTATTTAATTCCAATTTGATACAAAATTACATGCCTATTATCCAGCGTCTCTGTGTCTAGGTATCAGGAGTATCCCTAAGATTGTGATCGAAAAACCAATTCGGTGGTAAAATTTCAATTGGTGACGTCATCAACAAAAATAGCATGTGGGGTTCGAGGTTACCCAAGGATCGAGATTAGCCCACTTTGCCTTACTGATATCCCCATACTTCGGCGCCCTATAACAATATCGGCCATACACACAAGTCAAATAACTTGTAAGCTGCTGCTACTGGTAAACCGTCCAGTTGGTGTGAATAATTGTGAATAATATTAATTGGTTTGTTTGCTTGCACCGACAGAACTTTGGTTGCTTGCGACCACGATAGAAAAGAGGAGAATACAATAGGTTACTATTTCTACCCTGGGACTACCTCCACCCTTTTTTTGCTATAATAGTCTACCATTGCACTTAATTTTTCCGCCCTTTTATGAAAACCATAACTTTTGTCTTTATCATGTTTATAAGTAACCACCATGTGCTTTAGCATGTTACCGGATACACTGCTTGATTTGTCAGCAAATGTTAATTATTTATAAACAAAAATAGGCCCTTCCTTTGTAGTGACCTGTCAAATACCGAAATAAAAGCATTACTCTTATTGTGATGACGTCACAAAATAACGTCACGCGTCCCCATGGTAACGGTACCATCGGGAGAGGATGGCACTTGTAACAACTTCGCCTTTTAGTCATTGCGTCTTACGATATTGATCAGTAAACCAAAACAAAAGCCACAAATCCATATCGTCTTTCGCAGACGGCCGGATGCCAAGGCACACACTTGAGATTTAATTGATTGAATGAAAATTAAACATCCAGATAGTTATTGCACTTAACACATTCTGGAATGGCTTGAATAATGTTGCATGAATAGATTTAACAATACTAATTTACTAGATTCAACTTCTTCCTTATCGATATTTGGTATGTGCATGTATTTAAAGCGTACGCCCAATTCCCTCTTCTTATTCATCGTAACAAGTAATCTATTTAACATTATATTCTTCCCCGTTTTGACCTTTGATGACATGGTGTTGTGTGTTTAATTGCTGACGAAGCTGCATGTAACATAATATAAAGGTCATGTCTAGGTGAGTTGCGCAATCGATGTACATAAACTGATCTATGCTTGTCTTAATATGCACCTCTCACCTGGTAACATATCGACCTTGCTAGTATGCTAGTCGAGGCACGAGACACTGAACACTTGAAGTATATAGCACCACTAAAGCTAACACATGTGACTCTTGTAGGCGCACAACATGTGGCACGAAATATGTATGAGGGCTAAATTGAGTTAAAAAAACTATTAATTTCAGCGGGTATCTGCGACTAGTTTTGATGATGATATATAAAAATTGTAGCTTGATAAAATCATTTAAGCGCAAATCGCGTATCTTATATGGTTGTGGCGTATTCGTTGTGGTATTCCATCGCCCATACGGAGATTAGGACGAGTGATTGTTTGTAAAAGATCATGTCGACATAAAAAGTCGAACAAACAAATTAGACCAAAGGCCTTGAATTAGACCTAAGTTTTGAGAAAAAATTCGATCACAAGAGATCGAAAAACGGTTTTCAGCCTGGTTATGAAGTCCCTGGTATCAAAAGCAATAAAGTTACATTTCGGTGAATAGAAGAGTTCTGTGTTGGTTTTGTTAGAACATGTTCAATATTTATGGATTGATGTATAAATAATATAAATGATGACTAGAACAACTGCTTCAATGTAGCTTCGCACATCTACAATGGGCCATTTCATCTTCGGCGACGAATGCCGTAAAAAAGGACATTGAACAGTGGTACCCTTAACGGTTCTGGGGTCACGAACGTTTATTTGTTTATTGTTTATTTAGGCTGAACTTTGCATTTTATGTGCAGAATTTTAAATATGGACTTTCCTTTGTCGTTCGATCACAACGGAAGTGTTAAGCTAAACAAATATTTCAAAATAACAGGGTCAAAGTTCAAAGCGCTTCACTGCTTTTACCTCGATAACACCCGAAAGCATATTTAGGCCTAACTTGGCTTCTAATTAATCAAAACCCAGAATGATTTCGTCCGATACGGTACCAGTGGGACAGTAATTGCTAAACATTGGTGTTGTTGACATATCTTCAATGATATTCATTTTCAGTTTCCGCGTATGAAGGATAATTCTGATGGTTCAATTTGACGCTGAACAGAGGGATTATAGCGTTACAACCTCTACCGGGATATTGCAAAAGCCGTATAAACAACACATTTCATTGTGCATTTAGCGATTTCAATGACATAATTTAACAAAACAAATGTCGACATCAAAAATACAATTCTTGAACGAAAAACAGTCCTGCTGCTTTTAATGATCACTACTAGCGTACAATTTTTTACATATAGTTATATAGGGCATACAGTGACCGCTTAGGTAGGGTGATGGGGGGGGGGGGTGATGATAAGGACGACACGAAGTGAAATTCGTTGAGCGAAAGACGAGAGGGCGCGCTATGATGAGGTTAAACATGGTAAGGGATTCAAGACACATTGATCAACACGAACCTTGCGTAACGTTCTTGGTATATGAAAAGCCCGATTTGTAGCATCCACTTACAACTGTTTTATCGCAAGTTAATGGGGAGTAAGGGGAGGGCATTGGGAGGCCACGAGACGGGGGGAGGGTATGGAGAGAAGGGAGCAGGGGAACGCGCTGCCAATGGCGACATTCATGAAGAAATATTTCTATGGCACCTTGCATACAAAGATACTTCACTGCCATAATCGAGACAGGTTTTTCGTTCTGGGTGAATGTATTATGTTTTATGTAATTATTAAGTACGATGCCCAAGATTAGCACCTTCCGGCTTCCGGGGGAGGGGGGTGGGAGTAAAGGGGAGGCGCAGAGAGGGGGGTGGAGAGCGCCCACGCAGACAGGTAAGCATCGATGCGCTGTCTGCCGGTCAGTGTTCTGTAGTCATAGCGTCCCCCGACAGTCAGCAGGTCTGGCGGGCGTGACGACAGCGGTAGTGCACAGAGAAAGGCCACGCGACAACTGTAATGTACAGGGAACGGCCTGGCGACAACTGTAATGTACAGGGAACGGCCAGGGGCCAACTGTAATGTACAGTGAACGGCCAGGCGACAACTGTAATGTGCAGTGAACGGCCTGGCGACAACTGTAATGTACAGGGAACGGCCAGGCGACAACTGTAATGTACAGGGAACGGCCAGGCGAAAACTGTAAATTACAGGGAACGGCCTGGCGACAACTGTAATGAACAGGGAACGGCCAGGCGACAACTGTAATGTACAGGGAACGGCCAGGCGACAACAGTAATGTACAGGGAACGGCCAGGCGACAACAGTAATGTACAGGGAACGGCCTGGTGACAACTGTAATGTACAGGGAACGGCCAGGCGACAACTGTAATGTACAGGGAACGGCCAGGCGCCAACTGTAATGTACAGTGAACGGCCAGGCGACAACTAAAATGTACAGGGAACGGCCAGGCGACAACTGTAATGTACAGGGAACGGCCAGGCGACAACAGTAATGTACAGGGAACGGCCTGGTGACAACTGTAATGTACAGGGAACGGCGGGGCGACAACTGTAATGTACAGGGAACGGCCAGGCACCAACTGTAATGTACAGTGAACGGCCAGGCGACAACTAAAATGTACAGGGAACGGCCAGGCGACAACTGTAATGTACAGGGAACGGCCGGGCGACAACTGTAATGTACAGGGAACGGCGGGGCGACAACTGTAATGTACAGGGAACGGCCAGGCGACAACTCTAATGTACAGGGAACGGCGGGGCGACAACTGTAATGTACAGGGAACGGCTTGGCGACAGCTGTAATGTACAGGGAACGGTCAGGCGACAACTGTAATGTACAGGTAACGGCGGGGCGACAACTGTAATGAACAGGGAACGGCCAGGCGGAAACTGTAATGTACAGGGAACGGCGGGGCGACAACTGTAATGTACATGGAATGGCCAGGCGACTACTGTAATGTACAGGGAACGGCGGGGCGACAACTCTAATGAACAGAGAACGGCCATGCGAAAACTGTAATGAACAGGGAACGGCCAGGCGACCTCTGTTATGTACACGGAACGGCGGGGCGACAACTGTAATGTACAGGGGACGGCCAGGCGACAACTGTAATGTACAGGGAACGGCCAGGCGCCAACTGTAATGTACAGTGAACGGCCAGGCGACAACTAAAATGTACAGGGAACGGCCAGGCGACAACTGTAATGTACAGGGAACGGCCAGGCGCCAACTGTAATGTACAGTGAACGGCCAGGCGACAACTAAAATGTACAGGGAACGGCCAGGCGACAACTGTAATGTACAGGGAACGGCCAGGCGACAACAGTAATGTACAGGGAACGGCCTGGTGACAACTGTAATGTACAGGAAACGGCCAGGCGACAACTGTAATGTACAGGGAACGGCCAGGCACCAACTGTAATGTACAGTGAACGGCCAGGCGACAACTAAAATGTACAGGGAACGGCCAGGCGACAACTGTAATGTACAGGGAACGGCCAGGCGACAACTGTAATGTACAGGGAACGGCGGGGCGACAACTGTAATGTACAGGGAACGGCCAGGCGACAACTCTAATGTACAGGGAACGGCGGGGCGACAACTGTAATGTACAGGGAACGGCTTGGCGACAGCTGTAATGTACAGGGAACGGTCAGGCGACAACTGTAATGTACAGGTAACGGCGGGGCGACAACTGTAATGAACAGGGAACGGCCAGGCGGAAACTGTAATGTACAGGGAACGGCGGGGCGACAACTGTAATGTACATGGAACGGCCAGGCGACTACTGTAATGTACAGGGAACGGCGGGGCGACAACTCTAATGAACAGAGAACGGCCATGCGAAAACTGTAATGAACAGGGAACGGCCAGGCGACCTCTGTTATGTACACGGAACGGCGGGGCGACAACTGTAATGTACAGGGGACGGCCAGGCGACAACTGTAATGTACAGGGAACGGCTTGGCGACAGCTGTAATGTACAGGGAACGGTCAGGCGACAACTGTAATGTACAGGTAACGGCGGGGCGACAACTGTAATGAACAGGGAACGACCAGGCGGAAACTGTAATGTACAGGGAACGGCGGGGCGACAACTGTAATGTACATGGAACGGCCAGGCGACTACTGTAATGTACAGGGAACGGCGGGGCGACAACTCTAATGAACAGAGAACGGCCATGCGAAAACTGTAATGAACAGGGAACGGCCAGGCGACCTCTGTTATGTACACGGAACGGCGGGGCGACAACTGTAATGTACAGGGGACGGCCAGGCGACAACTGTAATGTACAGGGAACGGCTTGGCGACAGCTGTAATGAACAGGGAACGGTCAGGCGACAACTGTAATGTACAGGGAACGGCGGGGCGACAACTGTAATGAACAGGGAACGGCCAGGCGACAACTGTAATGTACAGGGAACGGCCAGGCGACAACTGTAATGTACATGGAACGGCCCGGCTACAACTGTAATGAATAGGGAACTGCCTGGCGACAACTGTAATGTACAGGGAACGGCCAGGCGACAACTGTAATGTACAGGGAACGGCCTGGCGACAACTGTAATTTACAGGGAACGGCCTGACGACAACTGTAATGTACGGGGAACAGCCAGGCGACAACTGTAATGTACAGGGAACGGCCAGGCGACAAGTGTAAATAATCTATGAAGCACTTTCTTGGCATCTAATTTTCGGCGCCTGCGCTTGCCGTATGGACTAAACTCTTGAGCTCGATATAAAGACTGTATGCTCATTATGTGGCTGAAGTAACTACAACAAAATCAATTCAATTCAATTCAGGAAAAAACACAGACAGCAAAATTGAATCTATTATATTTATTTGGAGGAACATAACATTTTACGAAAAAAGGAGTGCTATGTTTATTTTGCTCTTTCGTTCTGTCACTGCATCATTGCGCTTTCAAGAAGTGGGGGACAGGGAGTTTGCTCAACATGGAGTTCATACACCCTGGATAGGTCAGCGTGGGATATAGAAATATGGAATGTTTTCAACGACAACAAGAGTACAACCACGAAACTGTCCAAATTAAAGACAAGTGAGGGCCTATGTACAAGACAAGCGAGGGTCTATGTACAAGACAAGGAAGGGTCTATGTTCAACACAAGGAAGGGTCTATGTACAAGACAAGGGAGGGTCTATGTACAAGACAAGGAAGGGCCTATGTACAACACAAGGAAGGGTCTATGCACAAGACAAGGGAGGGTCTATGTACAAGACAAGGGAGGGTCTATGTACAAGACAAGGGAGGGTCTATGTACAAGGCAAGGGAGGGTCTATGTACAAGACAAGGGAGGGTCTATGTTCAAGACAAGGGAGGGTCTATGTACAAGACAAGGGAGGTTCTATGTTCAAGACAAGGGAGGGTCTATGTACAAGACAAGGGAGGGTCTATTTACAAGACAAGGGGAGGGTCTATGTACAAGGCAGGGGAGGGTCTATGCACAAGACAAAGGAGGGTCTATGCACAAGACAAGGGAGGGTATATTTACAAGACAAGGGAGGGGCTATGCACAAGACATCGAGGGTCTATGTACAAGGCATACTAGGGTCTATGCACAAGACAAGGACGAGTCTATGTACAAGACAAGCGAGGGTCTATGCACAAGACAAGCGAGAGTCTATGCACAAGACAAGGAAGGTTCTCTGTACAAGACAAGCAAGGTCTATGCACAAGACCAGGGAGGGTCTATGCACAAGACAAGGAAGGGTCTATGCACAAGACAAGGGAGGTTCTCTGTACAAGACAAGCAAGGGTCTATGCACAAGACAAGGGAGGGTCTATGCACAAGACAAGGAAGGGTGTATGCACAAGACAAGGGAGGTTCTCTGTACAAGACAAGCAAGGGTCTATGCACAATACAAGGGAGGGTCTATGCACAAGACAAGGAAGGGTCTATGCACAAGACAAGGGAGGGTCTATGAACAAGACAAGCGATAGTCTATGCACATTACAAGCGAGGGTCTATGCACACGACAAGGGAGGTTCCATGCACAAGACAAGGAAGGGTCTATGGACAAGATAAGCGACGGTCTATGCACAAAACAAGGGAGGGTCTATGTACAAGACAAGGGAGGGTCTATGTACAAGACAAGGGAGGGTCTATGTACAAGACAAAGGAGGGTCTATGTACAAGACAAGAGAGGGTATATTTGCAAGACAAGGAGAGGGTCTATGTACAAGACAGGGGAGGGTCTATGCACAAGACAAAGGAGGGTCTATGCACAAGACAAGGGAGGGTATATTTACAAGACAAGGGAGGGTCTATGCACAAGACATCGAGAGTCTATGTACAAGGCATACTAGGGTCTATGCACAAGACAAGGACGAGGGTATGCACAAGACAAGCGAGGGTCTATGCACAAGACAAGCGAGAGTCTATGCACAAGACAAGGAAGGTTCTCTGTACAAGACAAGCAAGGGTCTATGCACAAGACCAGGGAGGGTCTATGCACAAGACAAGGAAGGGTCTATGCACAAGACAAGGGAAGTTCTCTGTGCAAGACAAGCAAGGGTCTATGCACACGACAAGGGAGGGTCTATGCACAAGACAAGGAAGGGTCTATGCACAAGACAAGGGAGGTTCTCTGTACAAGACAAGCAAGGGTCTATGCACAAGACAAGAGAGGGTCTACGTACAAGACAAGGGAGGGTCTATGTACAAGACAAGCGATAGTCTATGCACAAGACAAGCGAGGGTCTATGCACACGACAAGGGAGGTTCCATGCACAAGACAAGGAAGGGTCTATGGACAAGATAAGCGAGGGTCCATGCACAAAAAACAAGGGAGGGTCTATGTACAAGACAAGGGAGGGTCTATGTACAAGAAAAGGGAGGGTCTATGTACAAGACAAAGGAGGGTCTATGTACAAGACAAGAGAGGGTATATTTACAAGACAAGGGAGGGTCTATGTACAGGACAAGCGAGGGTCTATGTACAAGACAAGGGAGAGTCTATGCATAAGACAAAGGAGGGTCTATGCACAAGACAAGGGAAGGTCTATGTAGAAGACGAAGGAGGGCATATTTACAAGACAAGGGAGGGTCTATGTACAAGACAAGGGAGGGTCTATGTACAAGACAAGAGAGGGTATATTTACAAGACAAGGGAGGGTCTATGTACAGGACAAGCGAGGGTCTATGTACAAGACAAGGGAGAGTCTATGCATAAGACAAAGGAGGGTCTATGCACAAGACAAGGGAAGGTCTATGTACAAGACGAAGGAGGGCATATTTACAAGACAAGGGAGGGTCTATGTACAAGACAAGGGAGGGTCCATGTACAAGACAAGGGAGGGTCTATGTACAAGACAAGGGAGGGTCTATGTACAAGACAAGGGAGGATCTATGTACCGGGCAAGGGAGGGTCTATGTACAAGACAAGGGAGGGTCTGTACAAGACAAGAGAGAGTCTATGTAAAAGGCGAGGGATGGTCTATGCTGCGGGAAATAGAGGTCGACTTTCAACCTAAAGCAATAGCTATTAATGCGCCCACATTGCGTGGCATTGACTTCACCCATGAGACAGTTTCGAATGCAATACGAAGACTAAATCCACGTAAAGCAAATGGACCCGATAACTTTAGCAATATAATACTGAAGGAAACAGCTCGATATGCAACGTTCTTAAGCTTTAAATCTAGAGGTGAATTTTTTGTTAAATATTTGTTAAATGTGCAATTCAACTGCATGAAGAAGCATATTTACCTTGAGACATTGCACTTAATGGCTTTTGAGTTTTCTATTGTAAAACTGTTGTGCTTTGTCTCAAATTAAATGTTTCTATTTTTGTACCATGAGCCTGGTGCCTACAGTTTGAAGTAAACATTATTATTATAGAGGTAAATTACTACCACAACCTGGACTAAACTTTGTTGTTCCTATTTATCCTCCCCCCCCCCTTAATTTAATTATTTTATGCCATTACTTTTGTGCTTATAGTATATACGATGTTGCTGTGAGCATTCAAATGTGAATTCGTTATTGGCAACATCTGGAAATAAATGTTGATTACACAAAAAAAGGGAGGCCTTATGTACAAGATACGGATGGGTCCATGTACAAGACAACGTAATTAGGCCCATGTGGCCATGCAAGGCCCAGACACAATTGTCCTGTGGCAGCTGTAAGTCGTCCAATCGAGTATAAAGCATCATTATTGTTCCTTAGATATGGAATGAGGAGCTGTCATTATCTGTGCGTGGGCAGCTTGGGTTTATACTGCTGGTCAACAGAAAGAAGTGGGAGAGATTGGTTACCTGAACTACACAAAGAACAAGAACACGAGAACACAAAAATAGTATGGCCGTTGGTCCTTGACACACTTATCTTTTGTGTGCAGCCAAGGTCAGGTCACGTGGTGTATGACGTCAATGCCGTGTGATGATGGTTTGATCGGCCCCTGATTTCACCGCGCCATCAGATATAATGGCCAAGTGACTGCCTCCTGCAGTGTGAGCGAAAGCGAGAGCCAGGGACTGGATTGCCATTAAATGTAGGACACCCGAGCGTGTCGGGGCATTATATTAGTCGGCATATTATATATGTAGGGGTATTATATTAGTCGGCATATTATATTAGTCGGCATATTATATTAGTCGGCATATTATATATGTAGGGGTATTATATTAGTCGGCATATTATATATGTAGGGGTATTATATAGGTCGGCATATTATATATGTAGGGGTATTATATTAGTCGGCATATTATATATGTAGCGGTATTATATTGGTCGGCATATTATATATGTAGGGGTATTATATTAGTCGGCATATTATATATGTAGGAGTGTTATATTAATCGGCATATTATATATGTAATGGTATTATATTAATCGGCATATTATATTAGTCGGCATATTATATATGAAGGGGTATTATATTAGTCGGCATATTATATATGTAGGGGTATTATATAGGTCGGCATATTATATATGTAGGGGTATTATATTAGTCGGCATATTATATATGTAGGAGTGTTATATTAATCGGCATATTATATATGTAATGGTATTATATTAATCGGCATATTATATTAGTCGGCATATTATATATGAATGGGTATTATATTAGTCGGCATATTATATATGTAGGGGTATTATATAGGTCGGCATATTATATATGTAGGAGTGTTATATTAGTCGGCATAGTATATATGTAATGGTATTATATTAATCGGCATATTATATATGTAATGGTATTATATTAATCGGCATATTATATATGTAGGGGTATTATATAGGTCGGCATATTATATATATATGTAGGGGTATTATATTAGTCGGCATATTATATATGTAGGGGTATTATATTGGTCGGCATATTATATATGTAGGGGTATTATATAGGTCGGCATATTATATATGTAGGGGTATTATATTAGTCGGCATATTATATATGTAGGAGTGTTATATTAATCGGCATATTATATATGTAATGGTATTATATTAATCGGCATATTATATTAGTCGGCATATTATATATGAATGGGTATTATATTAGTCGGCATATTATATATGTAGGGGTATTATATAGGTCGGCATATTATATATGTAGGAGTGTTATATTAGTCGGCATAGTATATATGTAATGGTATTATATTAATCGGCATATTATATATGTAATGGTATTATATTAATCGGCATATTATATATGTAGGGGTATTATATAGGTCGGCATATTATATATATATATGTAGGGGTATTATATTAGTCGGCATATTATATATGTAGGGGTATTAAATTGATCGGCATATTATATTAGTCGGCATATTATATATGTAGGGGTATTATATTAGTCGGCATATTATATATATAGTGGTATTATATTAATCGGCATATTATATATGTAGGGGTATTATATAGGTCGGCATATTATATAGGTCGGCATATTATATACGTCGGGGTATTATATTAGTCGGCATATTATATATGTAGCGGTATTATATTAGTCGGCATATTATATATGTAATGGTATTTTATTAATCGGCATATTATATATGTAGGGGTATTATATAGATCGGCATATTATATAGGTCGGCATATTATATACGTCGGGGTATTATATTAGTCGGCATATTATATATGTAGCGGTATTATATTAGTCGGCATATTATATATGTAATGGTATTTTATTAATCGGCATATTATATATGTAGGGGTATTATATAGATCGGCATATTATATAGGTCGGCATATTATATACGTCGGGGTATTATATTAGTCGGCATATTATATATGTAGCGGTATTATATTAGTCGGCATATTATATATGTAGCGGTATTATATTAGTCGGCATATTATATATGTAATGGTATTATATTAATCGGCATATTATATATGTAGCGGTATTATATTAGTCGGCATATTATATATGTAATGGTATTTTATTAATCGGCATATTATATATGTAGGGGTATTATATAGATCGGCATATTATATAGGTCGGCATATTATATACGTCGGGGTATTATATTAGTCGGCATATTATATATGTAGCGGTATTATATTAGTCGGCATATTATATATGTAGCGGTATTATATTAGTCGGCATATTATATATGTAATGGTATTATATTAATCGGCATATTATATATGTAGGGCTATTATATAGGTCGGCATATTATATAGGTCGGCATATTATATACGTCGGGGTATTATATTAGTCGGCATATTATATATGTAGGGGTATTATATTAGTCGGCATATTATATATGTAGCGGTATTATATTAGTCGGCATATTATATGTGTAGGGGTATTATATAGGTCGGCATATTATATAGGTCGGCATATTATATTCGTCGGGGTATTATATTAGTCGGCATATTATATATGTAGGGGCTTCATATTGGTCGGTATATTATATATGTAGGGGTATTATATTAGTCAGCATATTATATATGTAGGGGCATCATATTGGTCGGTATATTATATATGTAGGGGTATTATATTAGTCAGCATATTATATAGGTCGGGGCATTATATTAGTCGGCATATTATATATGTAGGGGCATCATATTGGTCGGTATATTATATATGTAGGGGTATTATATTAGTCAGCCTATTATATATGTAGGGGCATCATATTGGTCGGTATATTATATATGTAGGGGTATTATATTAGTCAGCATATTATATATGTAGGGGCATCATATTGGTCGGTATATTATATATGTAGGGGTATTATATTAGTCGGCATATTATATTTGTAGGGGTATTATATTGGTCGGCATATTATACATATAGGGGTATTATATTGGTCGGTATATTATATATATAGGGGTATTATATTAATCGGCATATTATATATGTAGGGGTATTATATAGGTCGGCATATTATATATGTCGGCATATTATATATGTAGTGGCATCATATTGGTCGGCATATTATATACGTCGGGGTATTATATTAGTCGGCATATTATATATGTAGCGGTATTATATTTGTCGGCATATTATATATGTAGGGGTATTATATTAATTGGCATATTATATATGTAGGGGTATTATATTAGTCAGCATATTATATAGGTCGGGGCATTATATTAGTCAGCATATTATATATGTAGGGGCATCATATTGGTCGGTATATTATATATGTAGGGGTATTATATTAGTCAGCATATTATATATGTAGGGGCATCATATTGGTCGGTATATTATATATGTAGGGGTGTTATATTAGTCAGCATATTATATATGTAGGGGCATCATATTGGTCGGTATATTATATATGTAGGGGTATTATATTAGTCGGCATATTATATATGTAGGGGTATTATGTTGGTCGGCATATTATACATATAGGGGTATTATATTGGTCGGTATATTATATATATAGGGGTATTATATTAATCGGCATATTATATATGTAGGGGTATTATATTAGTCAGCATATTATATAGGTCGGGGCATTATATTAGTCGGCATATTATATATGTAGGGGCATCATATTGGTCGGTATATTATATATGTAGGGGTATTATATTAGTCAGCCTATTATATATGTAGGGGCATCATATTGGTCGGTATATTATATATGTAGGGGTATTATATTAGTCAGCATATTATATATGTAGGGGTATTATGTTGGTCGGCATATTATACATATAGGGGTATTATATTGGTCGGTATATTATATATATAGGGGTATTATATTAGTCGGCATATTATATATGTAGGGGTATTATATTAGTCAGCATATTATATAGGTCGGGGCATTATATTAGTCGGCATATTATATATGTAGGGGCATCATATTGGTCGGTATATTATATATGTAGGGGTATTATATTAGTCAGCCTATTATATATGTAGGGGCATCATATTGGTCGGTATATTATATATGTAGGGGTATTATATTAGTCGGCATATTATATATGTAGGGGTATTATGTTGGTCGGCATATTATACATATAGGGGTATTATATTGGTCGGTATATTATATATATAGGGGTATTATATTAATCGGCATATTATATATGTAGGGGTATTATATTAGTCAGCATATTATATAGGTCGGGGCATTATATTAGTCGGCATATTATATATGTAGGGGCATCATATTGGTCGGTATATTATATATGTAGGGGTATTATATTAGTCGGCATATTATATTTGTAGGGGTATTATATTGGTCGGCATATTATACATATAGGGGTATTATATTGGTCGGTATATTATATATATAGGGGTATTATATTAATCGGCATATTATATATGTAGGGGTATTATATAGGTCGGCATATTATATAGGTCGGGGCATTATATTAGTCGGCATATTATATATGTAGTGGCATCATATTGGTCGGCATATTATATACGTCGGGGTATTATATTAGTCGGCATATTATATATGTAGCGGTATTATATTTGTCGGCATATTATATATGTAGGGGTATTATATTAATTGGCATATTATATATGTAGGGGTATTATATTAGTCAGCATATTATATAGGTCGGGGCATTATATTAGTCAGCATATTATATATGTAGGGGCATCATATTGGTCGGTATATTATATATGTAGGGGTATTATATTAGTCAGCATATTATATATGTAGGGGCATCATATTGGTCGGTATATTATATATGTAGGGGTGTTATATTAGTCAGCATATTATATATGTAGGGGCATCATATTGGTCGGTATATTATATATGTAGGGGTATTATATTAGTCGGCATATTATATATGTAGGGGTATTATGTTGGTCGGCATATTATACATATAGGGGTATTATATTGGTCGGTATATTATATATATAGGGGTATTATATTAATCGGCATATTATATATGTAGGGGTATTATATAGGTCGGCATATTATATAGGTCGGGGCATTATATTAGTCGGCATATTATATATGTAGTGGCATCATATTGGTCGGCATATTATATAGGTCGGGGTATTATATTATTCGGCATATTATATATGCAGGGGTATTATATTAATCGGCATATTATATATGTAGGGGTATTATATTAGTCGGCATATTATATATGTAGGGGTATTATATAGGTTGGCATATTATATATGTAGGGGTATTATATTAATCGGCATATTATATAGGTCGGGGCATTATATTAGTCGGCATATTATATATGTAGGGGCATCATATTGGTCGGTATATTATATATGTAGGGGTATTATATTAGTCAGCATATTATATATGTAGGGGCATCATATTGGTCGGTATATTATATATGTAGGGGTATTATATTGGTCGGCATATTATATATGTAGGGGTATTATATTAATCGGCATATTATATAGGTCGGGGCATTATATTAGTCGGCATATTATATATGTAGGGGCATCATATTGGTCGGTATATTATATATGTAGGGGTATTATATTAGGCAGCATATTATATATGTAGGGGCATCAAATTGGTCGGTATATTATATACGTAGGGGTATTATATTAGTCAGCATATTATATATGTAGGGGCATCATATTGGTCGGTATATTATATATGTAGGGGTATTATATTAGTCGGCATATTATATATGTAGGGGTATTATATAGGTCGGCACACACACAAATTTCTGTATGATCGCCGCTGGACCTTAAATAATACTGGCCCATACCGTAATATTTGTTTTTGTCTTGCTTCTATTTTCGCTCCTGACAAAATATAGACTAAGAATATATTAGGACAAATACAGCTCGCCGGGCAGTATCGGGTCATAGGTCACAGATCAGTTGGCTGTTTATATATATACTGGCTTAGAACGTTCTAAGCCTGATGGTTTAGTGAGGAACTCAGATCGGTCCTTATTCGCCGGGTAACCGGTGAGCAGGTGTGCCTAGAACTTCGAACTTGATCATCTAGAGAAAGTAAAAGTCGTAACAAGGTTTCCGTAGGTGAACCTGCGGAAGGATCATTATCGAAATGGACACTTAGTTCAAATCGCATATGTCGGTGACAAGGAAAAATATAGATGAAATATCATCTATATCAATATATAAATATCCATGGAGGTGTGGTGGGGATTGTTGAAGTGGAGGGTGGGGGGTGGGGGGACCTATAGTTCCACTTACACGCGCATAACGCAATAACTTACGGCGCATATAGGTATGACGCACGCACACAGCCTTGGCCTCTTTTCTCGCTATGGGAGTTGTCACGCCCTCCTGACCTAGATCTACCCATTAAGACAATATTTATGCGAGATTAGAAGGGTATGCAGAACAGTCTGCTGCATCGAAGGTGTTGGTGGGAGGTGGTAGGGGGCTGGTAAGAGTGGCGCGGCTTCTCACCATTACACGCAATTACTGTGACATAAATGATGCATTTGTTAGCTTGGATTATCTGGTAAATTGTACTTAGTAATCAGAGGACTGCGGACAAATTGTAGTTAGCAATCAGAGGACTGCGGACTGCGGACAGAGGATGCGAGTAGAGCGATAAGGGATGAATGAGGAACTGACCCACACATCGCTGAACAAGGTGTGGAGACCCTTGGCATTCTCCCCTCGCCTCGCGAAAAAAAAATTGTCGAAATCGTGACCCACACATCGCTGAACAAGGTGTGGAGACCCTTGGTATTCTCCCCTCGCCTCGCGAAAAAAAAATTGTCGAAATCGTGACCCACACATCGCTGAACAAGGTGTGGAGACCCTTAGCGTTCTCCCCTCGCCTCGCGAAAAAAATCTTGTCGAAATCGTGACCCTCACAACGCTGAACAAGGTGTGGAGACCCTTAGTATTCTCCTCTCGCCTCGCGAAAAAAAAATTGTCGAAATCGTGTCCCCCACATCGCTGAAAAAGGTGTGGAGACCCTTGGCATTCTCCCCTCGCCTCGCGAAAAAAAATCTTGTCGAAATCGTGACAACAAATTATTAAGCCCCCCTGTTCGAATAAGCGCTCGTTTTAATACACGCCCGGGCAATTCTTTACTCGAAAAAAATAACCTCCCGGGCGCTTATTCGAGCAACTAGGGTAGATGTATGAATAACTGGAGTAATATATTTACCACTCTCCAAGCGAGGCTGCAAACGGCTTCCTACGTGGGTGTTATATAGTGATCAGTGAGTGCATTCGCTGCCATAATTTTGCGAATGTGCTAAGAGAGTCTTCTAACGTTCTTTTAATGTCTACGCCTCTTGTTTTCTCTCGGAATCTCGCGTTTTGCCGGTCGGGACCTGCTGCGCACTGTGGTGCCAGAGCGGGTTATTACGGCAATAATGACCCACCCAGGGAAAATAACGACCCGGTGCTTACCTTTTCCTTTTTCTACTCCCATCTTTTCCCTTCTTTGAAGAAGCTTTGATTTCTTTATCATCACATTATCGCTTCATTTTAACGTTTTACTTGTTTTTAACGAAACTGTATATTGGCATCAGTTTCCTCCATACAGACCACTTTGTCTAATGAAAGGAAAAACTCTTCGTTACGCCCTCGATGTTGGTTAGTCCGTTTCTGGTCCATTGTCTACACACAGTTTCACGCACGCTTTCGATATCTCACAATTTATCCATTAAGGTCGCTTCCGATTTTTTCTGTAATAATTTAACAATTTGAAACAATTTATCAGCATTACCATTCTTTTTGAACACAGATTTGACTTACTTTGCTTCGCGTAAAAGTACTAACTATTTTGACACACTCAATTAGTCAAGGCAAGCGTATTTCACTAGATTATGGAATCGCGTCGTCTATAACATGTGACACTGCAGTTCTTATTCATTCTTTGCGTACAATTTCCACTCTATTGAAAACAAAATCCGCACATATTCATCACTTTGCTAGAATTAAAAATAAATACTGGAGAGTGGATGTAATTGGAAAAAGTATCTTTTTATGTGTAATTTTGTTTCTGGGGACTTGATGTTTGAATAAATGGTATTCGACTCCAGCAAATATCAACTGGGTTCCGCCAAATAACATGTTGTTACCCTTTGCGGAACAAAATTTCGATTATTTCAAATTGATACTTGAACAACATGGACACCTCTTCCATAAAAAGAACATAGGCCTACGTTTCATTTATCTGTTTCCTTCCTTCTTCATAATAGTCATTTTGTTAAATTTTGTTTTAGTAATTCTCTAATGGAGCATCATTCATAGCTAAGTCTGAAAGTAAAACGATGGAAAGTCACACCTTTCACAGTGGCTCATAACATACCGGTTGTTCCACGTGTGGCGATAATGAGACCGGCTATTTTGGGAAAGCGAAGCAGTAGCTCCTTGTCCGGTTGTAATAACATAATGCTCATCCAATACCAGGTATAGGAAGTGGTCCGCGGGGTTCTTCATCATGGTGGATTGTGATATTGGAAGACCAGAACTAAATGCTTATTATGGATACTATGCGCATCATGGTCCCTAAGGGGAGGTGGGGGGCGGGATGGGGGACTAGGTCTGTATATGTGTGGGGGTGCTTTGGGCGCTCCAAGATGGAGGGTAACTCCTTTTACAATATTGTTACCACAAAAGATTACCATTTTTTATAATCAAGTAAAAGGGTAAAAATTAAATTACTTATGACACCGCATCATCATACGGAATCGTAGACAATTCTATTGATTATAAAAAAAAAACATTCGCCCGATAATCAAATCAAACAAATCAAATCAAAATACGGCGTTAGCAGATATTCATATAAGCATCGAATCTTACGAAATTATATATTATTTTGGTTACAAACTGGATCATAAGCGACTCGCTGCATTTGATTAAGAACGACAACAGACACAACAAACAAATTTTGGCACCGAATTTTTGTACAATATATGTAAACAAAGTGTCTTATTATTTACCGAAAAGGCGACGACGACACCGTTTTCGGGAAATTTGACATTCTTTTAAATGAGACATATTGGACACCAGCACCAGACCAGACATCTATAAAATAAAATTAGTGTCATTTCCGTGGCATAAACCTTTAAGTAATATGGCAATGGAAGTAAAGGAAGTGCAACACCCCCTCCCCGCATCAGTATCACTGATTGGGAAGCCAATCCTTTAAATATATGAGTTGTCCTTGACATAAGAAGGTGATACGGATAAATCATCGCATCGAACGAAATGTTTATTTTGTTTGTATTTTGTCGAGCAGCGATGAGACAAGTGTTTCGTTTTAAAATCGCCAGGATAAATAAGATGCTTTTTTTTGGTGCGAATGTATCCTTACAAGCCTGAATTCAAGTACATGCATTTACATTATAAAATGTATATCGATCGAATATGAAAATTAAAATCGTACTTGAAGTACATGCATATACATTATAGCGAGCTCTAGCGAGCTATTATGGTAACGTATACGAAGAGAAAAAACGCTTAACGCATTACATGTTCTAGATCTAAGCTTAGGCCTAGATCCAGATCTAAATTTAGATCCGTTACCGGCGTTAGGCCTACAATCTAGTTCAGCTTTTGAAAATATAGATCAAGGTTGGTGATCCAAAAGGTGCTAGATCTAACGTCACATTTAGGCTATAATCATATGACTTTCACCACTTATTTATTTACTTATTTGAACCATTTGATTGGGACAACCGTCTTTTAGCCTTTCATTAAAATAGACTTCTAATGCAGATCTAACTGGAAATTAATGTAAGACTGACTAAGCTTAAAGTTACATGTGGAGCTGGCCGTTGCAACGGCTGTACCAAAATAAACATAAACAGGAAATGTTACCTTTGACCACAAGCAGTGTCAACAGCCACCGCCAAAGAAAAAGTGGCGCTCCGGACGCTTCTATTGTCTCATATAATTTAGCGCTTGGGCCCCCTGTCGGTGGCACCGGTAAACGACTTGCTCACACACGTTTATGACGTTTCAAATCAGCACCAGTTTTCATTTTTGTGGCGGACAATTCATGAATTTGAAATGTTTTGCTCATTGCCATTGGCAGATAATTGGTGAGCGATATGGTAGGTGTTTATTGTCTGTTATGAACCTTAAGGCCTTAGGCTTGTGTTCTTATACGCAAATTTGGCATTCAAAAACAGCGAAACAACTCCACATGCAACTTTAAGTTGGATCAAAGCTTGAAAAAAAATTGAGGCAAAAATTGCTGTTGTTTGGCAGATTTTTAACAAAAAATGTAATTAAGCTTAGTCTACATCTAGAGATAAGTTAGATCTATTAAGATCTTCGAACATCTATCCATTGGCATTCTTTAATATAAGCTTACTTTAAAAAGTAACCTTACTCTAATTATCGAATCAAAGCAACATCTGTGTTCATTCAAACGGGTTGTTTGAAAGTTCATTAGGCATCCGTGTAGGATCCGTCAAATAACTTGGTTTTTTTTTGGTTTATAACAAACCCTTCAGTTAAGATTAGCCTACATCTAGAGATAATTAAGTTATCAAGATCTTCGAACATCTATCCATTAGCATTCTTCATTATATTTAAAAAGTAGTAAGTTCTTGCAGTAGTCCAATTATCAAATCAAAACAAGTTGTGCTCCCCTTCTCTAGCACATCTACTTCAAAACTAAAAGCTTCTAGATCTATCACAGCTGCTTGTCATTTGGGATCTTGTAGACTATCGTAGTCGTAGTCTATCGTAGACTACTTCTTGCTGGGTTTGCTGCGTTGAATAATGGCGGACCACCCTTACATAAAAAAATATTCACAGTACTTTGCTTCACACTGGGTAACCGTAACACAATCCAGTCAACCAGTCGTCCAGTTTCAAATTCTAGAGATCTTGAGCATAATTTTTACTCAAGCTCATTACATGAGCTGAGTCGTGAAGTTACAAATCCAAATCAGGGAGCAGGAAGGCAGGAACATAACTATTGCCGGCCACATCTATCTGACCATGGCACTCCACCTACACCATGCAATGATCCCTCCCCACAAAATACGGCACTTTTAAACTTTGAGAACAAACATTTTCGGTCAGTCAATGTACCAGGGGATGGAAATTGATTTTTTCATTGCCTTAGCCTATTTTTAGATGGCAATTTCTCTCGAACGAAACTTTACAGATCACAAATAAAGCAACCTAGGGTAATAGGAACCTAAATCATGACAGATTCGGTCAGGGGCAGGTCACTTGACTACAAATCAAATGTACTACTAAACTACTAGATTTACTTTTTCAGTACCAAAACTTTGATATTAAATATACAAAATAGCATAATATTATATGTAAAACTTCACCTTTAAAAAGAACAAGCCATAACTAAGGTTATGAGAAACAGTTTAGCCCAGTTATCATCAGTGGGGGTCCAAAAAATTGCTTCACAACAAAGTCAAAGTCTACGCTCGCCTTCTAGGTTTTACCTACAACATATTAGCGAGCTCTAGCGAGCTATTATGGTAACGTATACGAAGAGAAAAAATAAATAAATAAATAAATAAATAAAAAAATAAATAAATAAATGAAAAATAAATAAATAATTTTTTTTTGGCTTGCCATACATTGCCATACTATGCGATTCAAAAAACGTCGGCCGCGCGTCATGGCCGAGAATGAAGGCGATAATAGGAGCCATTTCAGAAAGTTCCAGACTATATAACAGAATATACGCCTAAAATTATAATTTTATTGCTTTATTTGTCTGAATATTGAAGGATTATGATTATGAAAACTATAAAACATTGATTACATTTTTATTCACCATTTCTCCCGGCTCTACTAGCGGAACGCCCTCTGTTGGGACATTGATGCTAACATCCGGCAAATGCGAACCCTGGCGAACGCGTTCGAAAATCGACTCAAAGTTTTGTTTGTTTTTGCTGTTTGGCATAGATCTAAGTGATAAGAAATTTAGACGAGGTGTGTATTATTTTTGAAAGTCATCTGTTTATTTCAACTGATTGCTATGACAGTTTTCATGAATATTTCAGCCCCTGGTTGTCAATTTTTTAAGTCAGATAAGTGACCAAGTCGAGTGTCGTCTTCGCGTCGGTCTGTCAAACTGTCGTGTCACTGTCAACCCTGGTCAAATTAGACAAATAACTGACTCAGTCGTTGATTTGTTGACGTCTACTTGTCAGTACGTTTTGTTGAGATTGAAGGTTGGTATTTTGATATAAAACCATCTAACTTGACAGCTTTGGCTAATTTTGATCTTGAACTAAAGTTTTAGTCCAAGCTAAAACAAGTCAGATAGTCATCGATTAGCCTGAATGTTCAGACGGTACAGTCTTGACACTTGTTCTTGTGACTGTAACAGTAAGCATCAGACTGTCAAACTGTAACGTCTGAACATTCAGGCTAGCCATAGATATCATATGGATATGGTCAGGGAGACAGGAATGTCTGATGAAATCAATCTGGACTGGTTGAAAGAACAAGCATAGCTGTGGTTTACACCAGTGTCAGTGACCCTGACAGTAGCCTGAAAGTTCAGACGCTAGGGCAGTCCTGACACTTGTTCTTGGTGACTGCGCTACAGTCCTGACACTTGTTCTTGGTGACAGTCACCAAGAACAAGTGTCAGGACTGTAGCGTCTGAACTTTCAGGCTACCCTGACAGAAGTAGGCCTATTGCTATTTGGAATGCAGATTTTACTTTTATGTTTTTGGAATCATGTTTATACCGAGTTATTTTGGGCCAATTGGGGCCTTTGGCTTTAAACCACTGTCTGTGACTGTAAAACTAAAAAGTAGGTAGGGTAAACACTAAATTTTCCATATGACATCAAATTTCAGCTGCAGTTTTTGCCTTTTTAAATATAACAATTTAATTCTGGTCTCTATTATGATTCCAAACCTATATTTTAGATGCCTCCACCCATGAAATATATATAGCTCTAATTTGAAGAGTTTATTTGAGACAGATTAAATAGGATTTTAAACAAAAACTGTAAATATTTTATTACCGGTATATATTGTTCATAGATCTATACTATTTCCTAACATTTGACACCTTTTGCCTAATTCTGACACATATATCTAGGACATCAAAATTTCAGCTGCAGTTTTTGTCTTTTTAAATATAACAATTTAATTCTGGTTTCTAGACTCCAAACCTATATTTCAAATGCCTCCACCCCTGAAATATATAATTTGAAGAGTTTAATTGAGAAAAATTAAACAGGAGTTAAAACCAAAACTGTAAATATTTTAAGAATATTTTATTATATATCGTTCACATGACTTACTATTTCCTTTTTTTGACACATTTTGCCTACTTTTGACACCCCAGGATAATTCAGATTTATTCACAACCATATCACTCATCTATGATTTGAAAAAATAGCTGTTTTTCAGGGCTATTTTTGTTAATTTTCAAATGATTTTAATCTATATAACTTATTTAAATTAATGCCATTATTACGATTTTTAATCAAATGCAGAATTATATATTTTATTACCCTTAAAGCAACATTTTAAGTTTAAAATTGTCCCAATACAATCATTTTCCATGTCAAATGTCAAAAACTGGTTTCCCTGCCAGACACATATAGATCTAGATAACCATCACAAAACAATATAGGACATACAAATATTTTCACTTCCAGTCTATTTGGGCATGAAATTTAAACATATCACTGGCAAAAATATAGCTAGGATATCAACAGTTTAACAAATATTGAATGAAATCCCTTTTCCCGAAACTAAACAGCCCCTCTTAAAATGTCAAGCTTTGAGTATATTCACACAAAAAATGGTTGTACTTTGTATTGTCAACATCCCCTTGCTGACAAATAATTAAAATATTAATCAAAAAGGCAACAATTATTTAATAAAAAGTTTAATAAAAAAGGCAACAATTATTGAATTAAAAGTTTAATAAAAAACAAAACAATTATTGGATTTAAAGTTTAATAGAAAAAAACAACAATTATTGAATTAAAAGTTTAATAAAAAAGGCAACAATTACTGAAACAACGGTTTTAGTAGTTCATATTGATAAGCAACACAAATGTGTACCATTTTGAGGATCAGAAAACTGTCTGGACTACTCCTACTCAAGCAGTACGTATTACTTTCAAATAGAGATACCAAGTATACATAATAAACAGGGTTTAGCATGTAAAAGTGTCTACCGGTAAATAGGCAATAGGCAACATATGGTCAGTTTACTTCATTTTACTTATACACTGGTGCGACTTATCTATGGCTCAAGTCTAATAATTTCTCAAAATCGGTGGGTGTGACTTATACACTGGAAATTTGGTAACATATGCCCAGTTTACTTATCTTTTTTTATGTTTACTTTCTAAAAACATTTTTTGTGAGAGATACCAATATTACATTGGTAGCAAATTGTATAGATCTAGGATGATAGAAGAAGACGGATGATGATAAAACATACATTGTACTTCTGACATGTGGTGAGTGTTCAAGAAACTTACTCGTGGTGTATTTAGCAACAGTTTAGTATATGTTCTCATGGACAGGTCACAACCGCATAAAGCCTGCTATAAAACATGTTATAGATTGCTAGAATGGTAGAAGAAGAAGGATGATGATAAAACATACTTCTGACATGGTGTGAGTGTTCAAGAAGCTTACTCATGGTGTATTTAGCAATTGTTCAGTATCTGTTCTCATGGATAGGTCACAACAGGCAATGAAAATATGTTTTTCATGAAGGAGTTACCTTCGAAAATAGTTTTAATAGAAATGATATAGATCTATTAAAGTCCTTCTAATATAAATAGAAATATTTATGGACATGTTGTCATCAATTTTTGTTGGCCATATTGGGGCATATTTAGCTTTTTTATGAACATATACCTGGTACATAGATAGGTATAGATTGCTATAAATCTATGACCAGGTATAAACTTGATTTAAAAATATCTCATCAACCTATATATAATTTTAGCAAAAGGAAAAAAAATGAATAAGATATTAATTATCATAAAATAGATCTAATATGATTAATTATAGACTCAAGCAACTACTTATTTTTGTATTTCTCTGCATATATGACTTTAAGCCCAAATATTACCGTTAAACAACTAAGCCATCCATCTTATTTTTAATTAAAAGAAATAGATAAAAATATCAGTTCTATAACTTAAATAAGATATTTCAGTACAGGTAGTTTTAAGAATATAAACTACTTCAGCTAATACAGCAGATATAAGACAGCATCTAAAGTCAAAGTCATAAATACCGTAGACACACGTTTCGGCCCATATTTTCCGCGATTGTGCTGCGATCGCTCTACAAATCACTGACGTGAGAAAGCAACACTAGACCATTTTAATGATACCAAACTTACCTTTGTAATGCGATGTTATCCTTTTTAATGACACAAAGAATATTTCTCCATGCTGACACTCCGTTGGCAGAAAACGCTCTGCCGCCAAAATACTAAGACACGCGTCATAAAATGATGGTTGCCATGGCGCCGAATGTGCTTTGAACAATACATGCTCTATATTTATACCAGCCACGAGGATGCCATGGCAACTATAGAGCCTTTCATTGTCTTTGATTTAGTCTAGTTGTGAAAGTGTGTCTGCTCCCAATGGAGTGTCAGCATGGAGAAATATTGTTTGTGGCTTAAAAAAGGATAACCTCGCAGTACAAACGTAAGTTTAGTATCATTAAAATGGTCCAGTGTTGCTTTCTCACGTCAGGGATTTTTGGAGTGATCGAGGCAAATTCGCAGAAAATATGGGCCGAAACGTGTGTCTACGGCATTTATGACTTTGACTTTCTTTAGTCAACTCGACCCACGACATGCCCGACCCATCACCTACTCAACCCCAAGCCAACTCGACCCCAAGCTAACTCAACCTCAAACCAACTATACCTGTGTTGGTTTTGAGTCTAGTTGTCTAGAAACCTATAAGATTAGGACAGCTGGCTGCTGCCGTTGATACAGCAGCTTTAAGAGCTAGGCCTTTATTATTTTTTTATTTGGGTGAGCTCGCAACTTAGGCAATGCCTATTCATATTAAAATGTTTATCGATCGAATATGAAAATTAAAATCGTACTTGAAGTCTCGCAATGTTTGTTACATTGACCTCAATTGGCTCTAAGTCTGTGGTTACGACCGATCCAATCAGATAGCACTTCCGGTGGACAAGACCAATCAGATTAACTTCCGGTTGGCGAGACCAATCAGGGAGCACTTCCGGTTAACGAGACCAAACTATATTTCAGTTAAACAATCTTTTTTCTATGTGACACAATTAAATCGGTAATCCCAGTCAACGCCAATTATGAGCACTACTTGATGTTTGCAGAAATAACCACAATGAACGATGAACTGGAAGCTTGACTCCCGCTGGAATGCTCTCGCACAATTGCTAAATGATATTTGCCTTAAGGCATTAAAAGTAGGGCGGTCTACGTTACGTTCACTCTCTGCCTTCGTCTCACTCCGCTAGGGCTCCATTATATCTCTGTTGTCGCCTGCGTTCTCCGTGCATTTTCACACTCGCTCGCCAGGTCGGCGCTGCGCAAATGAATGGGAAAAATGCGTCTCGCATTTCTACAAATTAGTGCCGGAACCCAGCCTAAGCCTAATAACACATGGAATCAGGTGATGAAAAGAAAGAGTTCCGTCACAATTATAACTTTTTCGAAAATGTGCAAGATGCTTTTTGCTCTATTAAATACACAAAGCTCGTTATTTTTATGTTTTATTCTTGAAAACTATAATTTTGCAAGACATTACAGCTGATTTGGCCGTTTTTCAAGAATCTTTTTCAAGACATTTGCCCCCGGCCGACAGCAGCAGTAAAAGCTAGCTTGTGTAGGGCCACCGTGCGGGGAGCTTGCATTACGTTATGTGTTGGCAATATGGCAAAAAAACATATCCGCATTTCTCTTTAAAACAATCACAAAATCTATTTTTTGAAACTGAAATTGAGATCATATATATAATGTTTTATTCAAAATACATGTCCTTATATCCTTTAGTAATCTCACTAAAAATCATTTTCTTCTCGTGAATACCGCAAGCTCTTTTTCCAAAGCGTATCATATGTTACGTTGCAAAATGTCCGCCCGTTGCAAAATGTCCGCCAGGCAAATATCGTTGCATTATGTCTGCCCAAAAAGCAATTCGTCGTTGCAAAATGTCCGCCCGGAAAATATCGTTGCATTATGTCCGCCCAAAACTCAGTTCGTCGTTGCAAAATGTCCGCCCGGCAAATATCGTTGCATTATGTCCGCCCAAAACTCAATTCGTCGTTGCAAAATGTCCGCCCGGCAAATATCGTTGCATTATGTCCGCCCAAAACTCAATTCGTCGTTGCAAAATGTCCGCCGGTATGTCGGTTGGTTCCGTTTTTTCAAAACGAAAATGTAAGATTTTAAAGTCTAATCTCGGTGTGTTCTGTTATTATCTAAATTTTATATGTCGGTCTGAGTTGTTATGACGGATGTTTCCGACATATCTCAATTTGTCTGTTTGTCTACAGGTGTGTGTGTGTGTGTGTGTGTGCGTCTGCGTGTCACCGACATGGCTCGGTCAAGTTCATTAGCGGGGTATGTAGGTCAAAGCTCAAGGTCGCAATATTTTTATTCTGTCCTTAATCATTGGCAGATGGGGCCAATAATTCTGAGAAAAGGTTACTGTGGGGACTGCTCAAACCTGCTTGTGTGAGTGAGCATTGACGGGGAGGAAAGAGATGGGTGTGACGGTGGGTTGTGTCGATCTGGACATGTGTCTCCGGGATAGGAACGGTCAATCTGGATACAAGGGGTCAAATCTGGATATAAGGGGTCACATCTGGGTCTGAGGGTCAAATCTCGATATAAAGAGTCAATCTGGATCTGAAAGGTCAATCTGGATCTGAGGGGTCAATCGGGATTTGATAGTTCAATCTGGATTTAAGAGGTCAAATCTGGATCTGAAAGGTCAATCCGGATCTAAGGAGTCAATCGGGATTTGATAGTTCAATCTGGATTTAAGAGGTCAAATTTGGATCCGAAGGGTCAATTTGGATCTGAGGGGGTATAAAATGGACCTAAGAGGTCAAAGCTGGATCTGAAGGGTCAATTTGGATCTGAGGGGTATAATATGGACCTAAGAGATCAAATCTGGATTTAAAGGGTCAATCTGGATCTCATAGGTCAAATCTGGATATGTGGGGTCAAACCTGGATCTGAGGGGTCAAATTTGGATTTCAGAGGTCACATCTGGATCTGGGGCGTCAAATCTGGACCTTAGGGGTCAATCTCGATCTGAGGGGTCAATCTAAATCTGATGGGTCAATCCGGATCTGAAGGGTCACATCTGGATCTGAAGGGTCAAAATCTGGACTTAAGAGGTCACATCTATATCTGAAGGGTCAACTCTGGATCTGAGATGTCAAATCTGGATCTGCGGGTTCAATCTGGATCTGAAGGTCAAATCTGGATCCGAGAGGTCAAATCTGGATCTGAGGGTCAAATCTGGATCTGAGGGGTCAATCTAGATCTGATGGTTCAATCTGGATTTAAGAGGTCAAATCTGGATCAGAAGGGTCAAATTGGATCTAAGGGGTAAAATATGGATCTAAGAGGTCAAATCCGGGTCTGAGGGCACAAATATGGATCAGAAGGGTCAATCCTAATCGAATTGTGAAGAATCCGCTCTGGATCTAAGGTGTAAATCGGGCTTCTATGAATCAGTTCGGATCCTGGGGATCCAATTGGGATCCTAGAGGTTTATTGGAGATGATCATAGTCAAATACTGATACGATGGATTAAATCAGGATCTGACAGGTCAATACGGCGTGGTTGACTCCTATATGCTTCCCGTTACGTCATCATGGTAGTTATGGTAAGCCGTTCGCCGAAAAGCGATTCCACGTTGTGACATGCGTCCATTTGTTCTTCCCGATGCATGGACCGTGATAAATATGGCCCTTCATCCAATCAAGGTGTCACAATACATGACTTACCTTTCCAATTGTATTGCCCTGTCACTATCAAAAGGCTTGTAACATGATTATAGGTTTAATTCCACGGCATATGTTGCCTTCCTTGTGGATTATCTTAATCTACAACGTGCGCATTGCACATTTTCAAGGAGATATTTGTCAAGAATAAGAATTTCTTACGTTTATTACGAGCCTTGCTAAGCGTTGTCTCCATTTGACATGCCGAAATGGAATGAGAAAACCCCCTGTCTAGCACTCGTAAGATCACATGGACCTCGTGGGAACCTATAATACCATGAAATGCAAAATGTAAATGGGACAATAGAGGTTGCTTTAAAAACCAAAAACGTGTGCCTTTTTTGTGATTTCGGGATCCAGATTGACCCGACAGATCCAGATTTGACACCAAATATCCGGAGTTTGAATCATTTACTCCTGGTTTGAATAATTAATTCCCAGTTTTAATAATTTATTCAGGTTTAAATCATTTATTACAGTTAAAAGCATCTACTCCGGGTTTGAATATTTAACTGCTGGTTGACAAGCAGAAAATATGTGGATTAATAAAAAAACAATCTGAAGAGCCCTAACAAGCTTTCGTATCAACGTCAACGTGAACAGGAATTTTCAACGCAACCCAAATATATAATCGCAGAAAGCACATTCTATTACATTTCGTGTGTGTAGGAAGATACGTAGATTGGATGAGGGCACACGTGGGATCCCCGGGTGGGACCCAATGGCGGTTCAGGGTGATGTAATTAGATGATAAAACGGGTGCCCCGTTTGTCTCCGAGTCGCCCTTCCCCCACCCGTCTTCCATTTACTTGGAATGTAGACAATTGGGAGGAGTGGAGGCAGGGGTGCAAAGGCAACATCTATGCGTGTCGCCGCTTGCTTTCGACTAAGGGGTAATCGAGCGATGAACTAGGCCCACATTCCAAGCATAAAGCGTATGCAAAAGTCAGATTTAGTAAAACATGCCATCTGTAAACTATGACAATGTATCATGATATCTCGACTCCGACACTAAGTCTTGGGCATGTTTCAACCAATATTCATGGCATCGAGGGGCTTCTTGGCCCGGTCCAGCCATCGTGCGATTGCCTACAAAGCAATATATGATTGTCTATATCGATTGTTTGGGTAGGTGCCCTAGGCAGCATAACAGAGTCAATAACTATTGGTGAATCGAGAAATTGACGATGGTCTATTTTGATCGAGCCGGCTGAATAGATCGATCCATACACTAAGCGACGCTTACACGTGGTGATATTCGTGAGCATGAAATGGATAATCTTTGCTAACGGTAGGCACAATTGGAGAGTATTTACTTCAGATACTGACAAGAAAGTAACATGCTGCAGGGGCGGATCCAGGAATTTGAAAAAAAAGGGTGGGGGGAGGATCCATTGGAACATGCGACCGGGGGGGAGGGAGGGGGGGGGGGGGCTCTGAAAATGTACATTCATGGAGCGGGTTGCCGGGAAAAAATACCCCGTACGAGCTGACTTTAGCGGTAAAGCGCCCCGACAGAGCGGATGTTGGTGGTAAAACGCCCCGATCGAGCGGCTTTTGGTGGTAAAACGCCCCGACCGAGCGGATTTTGTAGTAAAACGCCCCGACAGAGCGGATTTTGGTGGTAAAACGCCCCGACCGAGCGGATTTAGGAGGTGAAAAGGGGGGGGGCTTTTCCGCAGACCCCCTACCCCCAACCTATTCAATTCAATTCAATTCAATTCAATATCATTTATTTGAGCAAGATCGAATGCATGCAATCGTCAAATACAAAAAAACGTGATAAATTAACCAATTCTCACTCTGGAGATTCCTATTAAGACCACGAAGGTCGCTAGCATAGGAGCCACAAAAAAACAAAAAAAAAACAGTGAAACAAAAATTATCGCATAATCATAATGGAACAAGTATGGGGCAACTTAAATAAGGTTATATTACACTTGTATGTACACCCCCCCCCCGCCTCCGCCACCGGGTCTCGGCATATTTTATGCTGAAGTTCACATCTGTCCCTCCTTCACTATTGCTATTATTAAATTACAATTTAATAATAGCAAACCAACAGAAGTCTCTATTATAACTTAATGATGAAAACTGCAAAAGTCATCAAATGTTGAAATTTTTAGAACAAGGAGGTGGGGTGCGGGGTACGTGGGGACACGGGGATGGAGAGAGAGAAAGAGAAATTGGAGGGGGGTGTCGCCGCAATGCCGCCATTATGCTGAGAGTCGCCCGGGTAGGGCTTACCCCACCCCCCCCCCCTTACCAAGGGCTCGCGACTCGACTACCGTTAGGCTCTCAGTTCCAGAGCGGAGCTCATGTCAAGCGCGCTACTTAAGATACTGAGCTAAATGGGCGGCTCATCATATAGTAAGAAATGATAGGTATATAGAGCTGATCATGCGACAAAGACATCATGCAGTGGGCGGATATAATGCAACGACGAATCGAGTTTTGGGCGGACATAATGCAACGATATTTCCCGGGCGGATATTTTGCAACGACGAATTGAGTTTTGGGCGGACATAATGCAACGATATTTTCCGGGCGGACATTTTGCAACGACAAATTGAGTTTTGGGCGGACATAATGCAACGATATTTTCCGGGCGGACATTTTGCAACGACGAATTGCTTTTTGGGCGGACATAATGCAACGATATTTGCCTGGCGGACATTTTGCAACGGGCGGACATTTTGCAACGTAACATCATATCCATCAACAACGTACTTAACGTGGTGTTTCTTGTTTGCAAACAGCATCGCAACATCGCTGCATATCATATCCTTTTAGCATCCAATAATTTGCACGACTATATCATATTCCATCTTCAAGTGACAATGATCGCCTGTATAATGGCACATAATCCATGTAAAGTAGCCTAGGTGCTTTGATCCGAAACACGACTTTGTTCTTGTAATTTGATGAACTAAACTGACTTGAGGGTCCGTCGGTGCTTCCTTGTCAGGGCGAACCGTTGTTTCAGCATAGCTCACGTATGACTCAAACCTAACATGTACTACAACACGTTTCGTGGGTTCCAAGATGGAAGATGAACCGGTTTCAATCAGCTATTTTATTGCTTTCAGAAGCGAGAGACGAAATAAGAAAATTCTCAGGTTCCTAGTGCCTTTTTAAAATACTTAAGATAGAGGTGCGACGTCACAAACTTTTAAGTTATAAGGCAATGACGCACTGCTTGGCGTCGAAATAGCTTTTGATCTGCACATTTTGATATCCACTGTTTTGCACTCTAAGCTTAGTAAGCCAAAGGTTAGTTTTCTTGCCATGGACAGCAATCTTCTGGCTTCTCGTCGCACCGTTGCACTATTGTTACCATCTGGCCCACTAGACGGAAGCACAGTTCATCAGTTAATTACGGAAAGGCTCGCTAGCTGGCGGTACTATATGTGTGCAATGCTGGCCAGGACCAGACATGGGGTAATCATAATCGGTAATCGTAATCGATTGTAATCGATTACATTTTTCAAGTAATCGTAATCGTAATCGATTAAATTGGTTTTTAAGGCAATGTAATCGTAATCGTAATCGATTACATTGCTAATGTAATCGTAATCATGATTACTTTTGATGATTACTTTGCTATGTTCGCTCGGGCTGTTTGATCTCCAATTGATCGTCATCCTTTCCATGTCGCCTGTATCACATACGGAAACTCGCCACTGCAGTCTTACTGTAGAGATCCGACCCCCCTCGAAACCACCCTGGCCCTTCCTGCCCCACCCGACAAATAACCAGACATAACCAATTAAGCTGGCTGGGGGTGCCACATTCTAATCCCCTCATTATCTTGTTTGCATTGGATAGCTAGAAATAGTCCATTGCGACTTAGGGTTCTATATGTTGGGGGCAGGTAGGTGGGCGGGGGCTGCGATGGGTAGGTAGGTAGGTGGGGGCTGTGATGGGTAGGTAGGTAGGTGGGGGCTGTGATGGGAGGGTGGTAGATGCTTGTGTTATTGTTCTCTATATAGATTGATTGGAAGAGGTGTTGTTATAAAACGAACTCGATTCGGTCAGGACTGGTGCACGGCGATGTATGGTGTGGTGGCTGGACTAGATTCCCTTGTGTCATATAACGGTGTGGCTTCCTTTAGTTCCATGGTATTTAACATAGAGGTAATAAGTTTTTACGCGCGACACCTCCCTCTCCGGCGAGAATCCTAAAGTTTTAAAGTTTAAATGAATCCAGGAAGATAGAGGTGCGATTATCCGTCAGTGTTGTGTTTTTTATTTCAATTACGCCGAAAAACAGTCCATGTAATCACGCTTGTAATCATGATTACATTGAATGTAATCGTAATCGTAATCGATTACTTTCATATTTCCTGTAATCGTAATCGTAATCGTAATCATGAAATTCCCAAGTAATCTTAATCGTAATCGATTACATTTACAATGTAATCACCCCATGCCTGGCCAGGACCGCGTCTGTCAGAATGGGGCGACAGCCACGATCATCACGTTTAGCAAGCGACCAGCGATCATGCTGAATAACTGAAATGACTTTTTGCTGCCTCCAAAAGAGGATTCAAATGAGAACTATTTTCCGCAATTTAAACAGAAGGACGGTTGCCATATATATATATCTAGCTTGTGTCTCATCCGCCACCAACCGTAGGCTGCAGGCAGACTTACCGTTCAAACGCAATTCTGAGAGACCGTTAATTAATGGAATTACAGACAGTGTCGATATTTAATGAATAGTGTCGCGTAGATGCACATCTATGGGTGTGTCGGAGCTTCACCGGCTGCTCCCACCTTCTTGTCTTCATGCTCCATCGGACCCAACATGTCTGCCTGCTTCAATTATGGCCAATGGCGAAGGTCGCACATTGGCCTTGGGTGTCCTGTGGTCTCTTATTGGTCACATGAGAAGCCAGTCGGATTATCGCCCATCTGTTGTGCGCACCTTGCCTGCCACCGGCTGGAGCGGCTGTACACCTGGCTGATGTGATGTGTCACTAATCAACTCCTGGTCCTAACGACGCAGTTACAGAACTGGTTTGAAGCCGGGCCGGGAAGGTGATTCCCACCTCACCATAACACAAGGCCCCGTGACAATCTCTTCCAGAGGCTTCCGTCTTAACTGCGCAAATAGAGATTATAGGACAAGCTGCTCACCTACAATAGGCAGCTGGAACCGGAAGCTCTGGCGTCGGCTTCCAGTTTCCCCAGCGCCATAATCACAACGGGGAGTGTGAAGCGCCTACGAGAGTATGTCTGTTTGGGGATGTGTCTGGGGATGTGTCTGGGAAATGTGTCTGAGGATGTGTCTTAGGATGTGTCTGGGGATGAGTCGAACGATGTGTCTGAGGATGTGTCTGAGGATGTGTCTGTAGATGTGTTTGGGGATGTGTCTGAGGATGTGTCTGAGGATCTGTCTGAGTATGTGTCTGGGGATGTGTTTGGCAATGTGTCTGAGGATGCGTCTGGGGATGTGTATGGAGATGTGTCTGAGGATGTGTCTAAGGATGTGTTTGAGGATGTGTCTGAGGATGTGTCTGAGGATGCGTATGGGGATGTGTATGGGGATGTGTCTGAGGATGTGTCTGAGAATTTGACTGAGGATGTGTCTTAGGATGTGTCTTAGGATGCGTCTGGGGATGTGTCTGTGGATGTGTTTGGGGATGTGTTTGAGGATGTGTCTGAGGATGGGTCTGGGGATATGTATGGGGATGTGTCTTGGAATGTGTCTGAGGAAGTGTCTGAGGATGTGTCTGAGGATGTGCCTGTGGATGGGTCTGAGGATGTGTCTGAGGGTGTGTCTGAGGATGTGTATGGGGATGTGCAGGGGGATATGTATGGGCATGTATCTGAGGATGTCTCAGGGTGTGTCTGAGGATGTGTCTGAGGATGTGTCTGGGGATGTGTATGGGGATATGTATGGGCATGTATCTGAGGATGTCTCAGGATGTGTCTGAGGATGTGTCTGAGGATGTGTGTGGGATGTGTCTGAGGATGTGCCTGGGGATGTGTCTGACGACTTGTCTGAGGATCTGTCTGGGGATGTGTCTGGGATGCGTCTGAGGATGTGTCTGGGGATGTGTCTGAGGATGTGTCTGAAGATGTGTCTGAGGATGTGCCTGTGAATGGGTCCGAGGATGTGTCTGGGGATGTGTCTGAGGATGTGTCTGAGGGTGTGTCTGAGGATGTGTATGGGGATGTGCAGGGGGATATGTATGGGCATGTGTCTGAGGATGTCTCAGGGTGTGTCTGAGGATGTGTCTGAGGATGTGTCTGGGGATGTGTATGGGGATATGTATGGGCATGTATCTGAGGATGTCTCAGGGTGTGTCTGAGGATGTGTCTGAGGATGTGTGTGGGATGTGCCTGGGGATGTCCCTGGGGATGTGTATGGGGATATGTCTGGAGATGTATTTGGGGATGTGTATGGGAATGTGTCTAAGGATGTGTATGGGAATGTGTCTTAGGATGTGTCTGGGGATGTGTATAGGGATGTGTGTGGGGATGTGTCTGAGGATGTGTATGGAGATGTGTCTCTGAGTGTGTCTGGGGATGTGTCTGAGGATGTGTCTGAAGATGTGTCTGGGAATGTGCCTGAGGACATATCTGGGATGTGTCTGGGGATGTGTCTAAGGATGAATCTTGTTGATGTGTCTGGGGATGTGTCTGGGGATGTGTCTGAGGATGTGTCTGAAGATTTATCTGGGGATGTGTTTGGGGATGTGTCTGACGATGTGTCCGAGAAAGTGTTTCTGAATGTGTCTGGGAATTTGTCTGAGGATATATCTGGGGATGTGTCTGAGGGTGTGTGGGGATGTGTCTGGGGATGTGTATGGGGATGTGTCTGAGGATGTGTCTGAGGATGTGTCTGGGATGTATCTGGGGATGTGTCTGGGATGTGTCTGAGGATGTGTCTGGGGTTGTGTCTTGGGATGTATCTCAGGATGTGTCTGAGGATGTGTCTGAGGATGTGTCTGAGGATGTGTCTGAGGATGTGCCTGGGGATGTGCCTGGGGATGTGTCTGACGATTTGTCTGAGGATCTGTCTGGGGATGTGTCTGGGAATGTGTTTCGGGATGTGTCTGAGGACGTGTCTGAGGATGTGTCTGAGGATGTGTCTGAGGATGTGCCTGGGGATGTGTATGGGGATGTGTCTTGGGATGTGCCTGGGGATGTGTATGGGGATGTGTCTGAGGATGTGTCTGGGGATATGTCTGGAGATGTGTTTGGGGATGTGTCTGGCGATGTGTTTGAGGATGTGTCTGGAGATGTTTGGGTATGTGTCTTAGGATGTGTGTGGGGATGTGTTTAGAGATGTATGTGGGGATGTGTCTGAGGATGTGTATGGAGATGTGTTTGGGGATGTGTCTGGCGATGTGTTTGAGGATGTGTCTGGAGATGTTTGGGTATGTGTCTTAGGATGTTTGTGGGGATGTGTCTGACGACTTGTCAAGATCTGTCTGGGTATGTGTCTGGGAATGTGTTTGGGGATGTGTCTGAGGATGTGTCTGAGGGTGTGTCTGAGGATGTGTCTGAGGATGTCCCTGGGGATGTGTATGGGGATATGTCTGGAGATGTGTTTGGGGATGTGTATGGGAATGTGTCTGAGGATGTGTCTGAGGATCTGTCTAAGGATGTGTCTGGGGATGTTTAAGTATGTGTCTGGGGATGTGTATAGGGATGTGTGTGGGGACATATCTGGGATGTGGCTGGGGATGTGTCTAAGGATGTGTCTGAAGATGTGTCTGGGAATGTGTCTGAGGACATATCTGGGATGTGGCTGGGGATGTGTCTAAGGATGAATATTGTTGATGTGTCTCTTAGTGTGTCTGGGGATGTGTCTGAGGATGTGTCTGAAGATGTGTCTGGGAATGTGTCTGAGGACATATCTGGGATGTGGCTGGGGATGTGTCTAAGGATGAATATTGTTGATGTGTCTGGGGATGTGTCTGGGGATGTGTCTGAGGATGTGTCTGAAGATTTATCTGGGGATGTGTCTGGGGATGTTTTTGGGGATGTGTCTGACGATGTGTCCGAGAAAGTGTTTCTGAATATGTCTGGGAATTTGTCTGAGGATATATCTGGGGATGTGTCTGAGGATGTGTCTGAGGGTGTATGGGGATGTGTCTGAGGATGTGTCTGAGGATGTGCCTGGGGATGTGCCTGGGGATGTGTCTGACGATTTGTCTGAGGATGTGTGTGGGAATGTGTTTGCGGATGTGTCTGAGAACGTGTCTGAGGATGTGTCTGAGGATGTGTCTGAGGAGGTGCCTGGGGATGTGTATGGGGATGTGTCTTGGGATGTGTCTGGGGATGTGTATGGGGATGTGTCTGAGGATGTGTCTGGGGATATGTCTGGGGATGTGTTTGGGGATGTGTCTGACGATGTGTCCGAGAAAGTGTTTCTGAATGTGTCTGGGAATTTGTCTGAGGATATATCTGGGGATGTGTCTGAGGATGTGTCTGAGGGTGTGTGGGGATGTGTCTGGGGATGTGTATGGGGATGTGTCTGAGGATGTGTCTGAGGATGTGTGTGGGATGTATCTGGGGATGTGTCTGGGATGTGTCTGAGGATGTGTCTGGGGTTGCGTCCGGGGATGTATCTCAGGATGTGTCTGAGGATGTGTCTGAGGATGCGTCTGAGGATGTGCCTGGGGATGTGTATAGGGATGTGTCTTGGGTTGTGTCTGGAGATGTGTATGGGGATGTGTCTGAGGATGTGTCTGGGGATATGTCTGGATATGTGTTTGGGGATGTGTCTGGCGTTGTGTTTGAGGATGTGTCTGGAGATGTTTGGGTATGTGTCTTAGGATGTGTGTGGGGATGTGTTTAGGGATGTGTGTGGGGATGTGTCTGAGGATGTGTATGGAGATGTGTTTGGGGATGTGTCTGGCGATGTGTTTGAGGATGTGTCTGGAGATGTTTGGGTATGTGTCTTAGGATGTGTGTGGGGATGTGTATAGGGATGTGTGTGGGGATGTGTCTGACGATGTGTCCGAGAAAGTGTTTCTGAATGTGTCTGGGAATTTGTCTGAGGATATATCTGGGGATGTGTCTGAGGATGTGTCTGAGGGTGTGTGGGGATGTGTCTGGGGATGTGTATGGGGATGTGTCTGAGGATGTGTCTGAGGATGTGTGTGGGATGTATCTGGGGATGTGTCTGGGATGTGTCTGAGGATGTGTCTGGGGTTGCGTCCGGGGATGTATCTCAGGATGTGTCTGAGGATGTGTCTGAGGATGCGTCTGAGGATGTGCCTGGGGATGTGTATAGGGATGTGTCTTGGGTTGTGTCTGGAGATGTGTATGGGGATGTGTCTGAGGATGTGTCTGGGGATATGTCTGGATATGTGTTTGGGGATGTGTCTGGCGTTGTGTTTGAGGATGTGTCTGGAGATGTTTGGGTATGTGTCTTAGGATGTGTGTGGGGATGTGTTTAGGGATGTGTGTGGGGATGTGTCTGAGGATGTGTATGGAGATGTGTTTGGGGATGTGTCTGGCGATGTGTTTGAGGATGTGTCTGGAGATGTTTGGGTATGTGTCTTAGGATGTGTGTGGGGATGTGTATAGGGATGTGTGTGGGGATGTGTCTGAGGATGTGTATGGAGATTTATCTGGGGGTTTGTCTGGGGATGTGTTTGGGGATGTGTCTGACGATGTGACTGATGATGTGTTTCTGAATGTGTCTGGGAATTTGTCTGAGGATATATCTGGGGATGTGTCTGAGGATGTGTCTGGGGATGTGTATGGGGAGGTGTGTGGGGATGTGTCTGAGGATGTGTTTGGGGATGTGCCTGGGGATGTGTTTGGGGATGTGTCTGACGATGTGTCTGAAGATTTATCTGGGGATGTGTCTGGGGATGTTTTTGGGGATGTGTCTGACGATGTGTCCGAGAAAGTGTTTCTGAATATGTCTGGGAATTTGTCTGAGGATATATCTGGGGATGTGTCTGAGGATGTGTCTGAGGGTGTATGGGGATGTGTCTGAGGATGTGTCTGAGGATGTGCCTGGGGATGTGCCTGGGGATGTGTCTGACGATTTGTCTGAGGATGTGTGTGGGAATGTGTTTGCGGATGTGTCTGAGAACGTGTCTGAGGATGTGTCTGAGGATGTGTCTGAGGAGGTGCCTGGGGATGTGTATGGGGATGTGTCTTGGGATGTGTCTGGGGATGTGTATGGGGATGTGTCTGAGGATGTGTCTGGGGATATGTCTGGGGATGTGTTTGGGGATGTGTCTGACGATGTGTCCGAGAAAGTGTTTCTGAATGTGTCTGGGAATTTGTCTGAGGATATATCTGGGGATGTGTCTGAGGATGTGTCTGAGGGTGTGTGGGGATGTGTCTGGGGATGTGTATGGGGATGTGTCTGAGGATGTGTCTGAGGATGTGTGTGGGATGTGTCTGAGGATGTGCCTGGGGATGTGTCTGACGACTTGTCTGAGGATCTGTCTGGGGATGTGTCTGGGAATGTGTTTGGGGATGTGTCTGAGGATGTGTCTGAGGATGTGTCTGAGGATGTCCCTGGGGATGTGTATGGGGATATGTCTGGAGATGTGTTTGGGGATGTGTATGGGAATGTATCTGAGAATGTATCTGAGGATCTCTCTAAGGATGTGTCTGGGGATGTTTGGGTATGTGTCTTAGGATGTGTCTGGGGATGTGTATAGGGATGTGTGTGGGGATGTGTCTGAGGATGTGTATGGAGATGTGTCTCTGAGTGTGTCTAGGGATGTGTCTGAGGATGTGTCTGAGGATGTGTCTGGGAATGTGTCTGAGGACATATCTGGGATGTGTGGGGATGTGTCTAAGGATGAATCTTGTTGATGTGTCTGGGGATGTGTCTGGGGATGTGTCTGAGGATGTGTCTGAAGATTTATCTGGGGATGTGTCTGTGGATGTGTTTAGGGATGTGTCCGACGATGTGACTGAGGATGTGTTTCTGAATGTGTCTGGGAATTTGTCTGAGGATATATCTGGGGATGTGTCTGAGGATGTGTCTGAGGGTGTGTGGGGATGTGTCTGGGGATGTGTATGGGGATGTGTCTGAGGATGTGTCTGAGGATGTATGTGGGATGTATCTGGGGATGTGTCTGGGCTGTGTCTGAGGATGTGTCTGGGGTTGTTTCTTGGGATGTATCTCAGGATGTGTCTGAGGATGTGCTTGGGGATGTGTCTGACGATTTGTCTGAGGATCTGTCTGGGGATGTGTCTGGGAATGTGTTTGGGGATGTGTCTGAGGACGTGTCTGAGGATGTGTCTGAGGATGTGTCTGAGGATGTGCCTGGGGATGTGTATGGGGATGTGTCTTGGGATGTGTCTGGGGATGTGTATGCTGATGTGTCTGAGGATGTGTCTGGGGATATGTCTGGAGACGTGTTTGGGGATGTGTCTGGCGATTTGTTTAAGGATGTGTCTGGAGATGTTTGGGTATGTGTCTTAGGATGTGTGTGGGGATGTGTCTTAGGATGTGTGTGGGGATGTGTTTAGGGATGTGTGTGGGGATGTGTCTGAGGATGTGTATGGAGATGTGTTTGAGGATGTGTCTGGAGATGTTTGGGTATGTGTCTTAGGATGTGTGTGGGGATGTGTCTGACGACTTGTCTGAGGATCTGTCTGGGGATGTGTCAGGGAATGTGTTTGGGGATGTGTCTGAGGATGTGTCTGAGGATGTGTCTGAGGATGTGTCTGAGGATGTGTCTGAGGATGTCCCTGGGGATGTGTATGGGGATATGTCTGGACATGTGTTTGGGGATGTGTATGGGAATGTGTCTGAGGATGTGTCTGAGGATCTGTCTAAGGATGTGTCTGGGGATGTTTGTGTATGTGTCTTAGGATGTGTCTGGGGATGTGTATAGGGATGTGTGTGGGGATGTGTCTGAGGATGTGTATGGAGATGTGTCTCTGAGTGTGTCTGGGGATGTGTCTGAGGATGTGTCTGAAGATGTGTCTGGGAATGTGTCTGAGGACATATCTGGGATGTGTCTGGGGATGTGTCTAAGGATGAATCTTGTTGATGTGTCTGGGGATGTGTCTGAAGATTTATCTGGGGATGTGTCTGGGGATGTGTTTGGAGATGTGTCGGACGATGTGTCCGAGAAAGTGTTTCTGAATGTGTCTGGGAATTTGTCTGAGGATATATCTGGGGATGTGTCTGAAGATGTGTCTGAGGGTGTGTGGGGATGTGTCTGGGGATGTATATGGGGATGTGTCTTAGGACGTGTCTGAGGATGTGTCTGAGGATGTGTCTGAGGATGTGCCTGGGGATGTGTATGGGGATGTGTCTTGGGATGTGTATGGGGATGTGTCTGAGGATGTGTCTGGGGATATGTCTGGAGATGTGTTTGGGGATGTGTCTGGCGATGTGTTTGAGGATGTGTCTGGAGATGTTTTGGTATGTGTCTTAGGATGTGTGTGGGGATGTGTTTGGGGATGTGTGTGGGGATGTGTCTGAGGATGTGTATGGAGATGTGTTTGGGGATGTGTCTGGCGATGTGTTTGAGGATGTGTCTGGAGATGTTTGCGTATGTGTCTTAGGATGCGTGTGGGGATGTGTCTGAGGATGTGTATGGAGATGTGTCTCTGAGTGTGTATGGGGATGTGTCTGAGGATGTGTCTGAAGATGTGTCTGAAGATGTGTCTGGGGATGTGTCTGAGGACATATCTGGGATGTGTCTGGGGATGTGTCTAAGGATGAATCTTGTTGATGTGTCTGGGGATGTGTCTGGGGATGTGTCTGAGAACGTGTCTGAAAATTTATCTGGGGATGTGTCTGGGGATGTGTTTGGGGATGTGTCTGACGATGTGACTGAGGATGTGTTTCTGAATGTGTTTGGGAATTTGTCTGAGGATATATCTGGGGATGTGTCTGAGGATGTGTCTGTGGATGTGTCTGGGGATGTGTCTCGGGGTGTGTATGGGGATGTGTCTGAGGATGTGTCTGGGGATGTGTATAGGGATGTGTGTGGGGATGTGTCTGAGGATGTGTCTGGGGATGTGTATGGGGATGTGTATGGGGAGGTGTGTGGGGATGTGCCTGAGGATGTGTTTGGGGATGTGTATAGGGATGTGTGTGGGGATGTGTCTGAGGATGTGTCTGGGGATGTGTATGGGGAGGTGTGTGGGGATGTGTCTGAGGATGTGTTTGGGGATGTGCCTGGGGATGTGTTTGGGGATGTGTCTGACGATGTGTCTGAGAATGTATTTGGTGCATGTGGGAATCTGTCTGAGGATATATCTGGGGATGTGTCTGGGGATGTGTCTGGGGATGTGTCCTATGATGTGTCTGATGATGTATCTGGGGATGTGCCTGAGGATGTGCCTGAGGATGTGTCTGGGGATGTGTATGGCGATGTGTCTGAGGATGTGTTTTGGGATGTGGGAAAGTGTCTGAGGATATATCTGGGGATATGTCTGGGGATGTGTCTGAGGATGTGCCTGAGGGTGTGTCTGAGGATGTGTATGGGGATGTGCAGGGGGATATGTATGGGCATGTGTCTGAGGATGTCTCAGGGTGTGTCTGAGGATGTGTCTGAGGATGTGTCTGGGGATGTGTATGGGGATATGTATGGGCATGTATCTGAGGATGTCTCAGGGTGTGTCTGAGGATGTGTCTGAGGATGTGTGTGGGATGTGTCTGAGGATGTGCCTGGGGATGTGTCTGACGACTTGTCTGAGGATCTGTCTGGGGATGTGTCTGGGAATGTGATTGGGAATGTGTCTGAGGATGTGTCTGGGGATGTGTCTGAGGATGTGTCTGAGGATGTCCCTGGGGATGTGTATGGGGATATGTCTGGAGATGTATTTGGGGATGTGTATGGGAATGTGTCTAAGGATGTGTATGGGAATGTGTCTTAGGATGTGTCTGGGGATGTGTATAGGGATGTGTGTGGGGATGTGTCTGAGGATGTGTATGGGATGTATCTGGGGATGTGTCTGGGCTGTGTCTGAGGATGTGTCTGGGGTTGTTTCTTGGGATGTATCTCAGGATGTGTCTGAGGATGTGCTTGGGGATGTGTCTGACGATTTGTCTGAGGATCTGTCTGGGGATGTGTCTGGGAATGTGTTTGGGGATGTGTCTGAGGACGTGTCTGAGGATGTGTCTGAGGATGTGTCTGAGGATGTGCCTGGGGATGTGTATGGGGATGTGTCTTGGGATGTGTCTGGGGATGTGTATGCTGATGTGTCTGAGGATGTGTCTGGGGATATGTCTGGAGACGTGTTTGGGGATGTGTCTGGCGATTTGTTTAAGGATGTGTCTGGAGATGTTTGGGTATGTGTCTTAGGATGTGTGTGGGGATGTGTCTTAGGATGTGTGTGGGGATGTGTTTAGGGATGTGTGTGGGGATGTGTCTGAGGATGTGTATGGAGATGTGTTTGAGGATGTGTCTGGAGATGTTTGGGTATGTGTCTTAGGATGTGTGTGGGGATGTGTCTGACGACTTGTCTGAGGATCTGTCTGGGGATGTGTCAGGGAATGTGTTTGGGGATGTGTCTGAGGATGTGTCTGAGGATGTGTCTGAGGATGTGTCTGAGGATGTGTCTGAGGATGTCCCTGGGGATGTGTATGGGGATATGTCTGGACATGTGTTTGGGGATGTGTATGGGAATGTGTCTGAGGATGTGTCTGAGGATCTGTCTAAGGATGTGTCTGGGGATGTTTGTGTATGTGTCTTAGGATGTGTCTGGGGATGTGTATAGGGATGTGTGTGGGGATGTGTCTGAGGATGTGTATGGAGATGTGTCTCTGAGTGTGTCTGGGGATGTGTCTGAGGATGTGTCTGAAGATGTGTCTGGGAATGTGTCTGAGGACATATCTGGGATGTGTCTGGGGATGTGTCTAATGATGAATCTTGTTGATGTGTCTGGGGATGTGTCTGGGGATGTGTCTGAAGATTTATCTGGGGATGTGTCTGGGGATGTGTTTGGAGATGTGTCGGACGATGTGTCCGAGAAAGTGTTTCTGAATGTGTCTGGGAATTTGTCTGAGGATATATCTGGGGATGTGTCTGAAGATGTGTCTGAGGGTGTGTGGGGATGTGTCTGGGGATGTATATGGGGATGTGTCTGAGGACGTGTCTGAGGATGTGTCTGAGGATGTGTCTGAGGATGTGCCTGGGGATGTGTATGGGGATGTGTCTTGGGATGTGTATGGGGATGTGTCTGAGGATGTGTCTGGGGATATGTCTGGAGATGTGTTTGGGGATGTGTCTGGCGATGTGTTTGAGGATGTGTCTGGAGATGTTTTGGTATGTGTCTTAGGATGTGTGTGGGGATGTGTTTGGGGATGTGTGTGGGGATGTGTCTGAGGATGTGTATGGAGATGTGTTTGGGGATGTGTCTGGCGATGTGTTTGAGGATGTGTCTGGAGATGTTTGCGTATGTGTCTTAGGATGCGTGTGGGGATGTGTCTGAGGATGTGTATGGAGATGTGTCTCTGAGTGTGTATGGGGATGTGTCTGAGGATGTGTCTGAAGATGTGTCTGAAGATGTGTCTGGGGATGTGTCTGAGGACATATCTGGGATGTGTCTGGGGATGTGTCTAAGGATGAATCTTGTTGATGTGTCTGGGGATGTGTCTGGGGATGTGTCTGAGAACGTGTCTGAAAATTTATCTGGGGATGTGTCTGGGGATGTGTTTGGGGATGTGTCTGACGATGTGACTGAGGATGTGTTTCTGAATGTGTTTGGGAATTTGTCTGAGGATATATCTGGGGATGTGTCTGAGGATGTGTCTGTGGATGTGTCTGGGGATGTGTCTCGGGGTGTGTATGGGGATGTGTCTGAGGATGTGTCTGGGGATGTGTATAGGGATGTGTGTGGGGATGTGTCTGAGGATGTGTCTGGGGATGTGTATTGGGATGTGTATGGGGAGGTGTGTGGGGATGTGCCTGAGGATGTGTTTGGGGATGTGTATAGGGATGTGTGTGGGGATGTGTCTGAGGATGTGTCTGGGGATGTGTATGGGGAGGTGTGTGGGGATGTGTCTGAGGATGTGTTTGGGGATGTGCCTGGGGATGTGTTTGGGGATGTGTCTGACGATGTGTCTGAGGATGTATTTGGTGCATGTGGGAATCTGTCTGAGGATATATCTGGGGATGTGTCTGGGGATGTGTCTGGGGATGTGTCCTATGATGTGTCTGATGATGTATCTGGGGATGTGCCTGAGGATGTGTCTGGGGATGTGCCTGAGGATGTGTCTGGGGATGTGTATGGCGATGTGTCTGAGGATGTGTTTTGGGATGTGGGAAAGTGTCTGAGGATATATCTGGGGATATGTCTGGGGATGTGTCTGAGGATGTGCCTGAGGGTGTGTCTGAGGATGTGTATGGGGATGTGCAGGGGGATATGTATGGGCATGTGTCTGAGGATGTCTCAGGGTGTGTCTGAGGATGTGTCTGGGGATGTGTATGGGGATATGTATGGGCATGTATCTGAGGATGTCTCAGGGTGTGTCTGAGGATGTGTCTGAGGATGTGTGTGGGATGTGTCTGAGGATGTGCCTGGGGATGTGTCTGACGACTTGTCTGAGGATCTGTCTGGGGATGTGTCTGGGAATGTGATTGGGAATGTGTCTGAGGATGTGTCTGGGGATGTGTCTGAGGATGTGTCTGAGGATGTCCCTGGGGATGTGTATGGGGATATGTCTGGAGATGTATTTGGGGATGTGTATGGGAATGTGTCTAAGGATGTGTATGGGAATGTGTCTTAGGATGTGTCTGGGGATGTGTATAGGGATGTGTGTGGGGATGTGTCTGAGGATGTGTATGGAGATGTGTCTCTGAGTGTGTCTGGGGATGTGTCTGAGGATGTGTCTGAAGATGTGTCTGGGAATGTGTCTGAGGACATATCTGGGATGTGTCTGGGGATGTGTCTAAGGATGAATCTTGTTGATGTGTCTGGGGATGTGTCTGGGGATGTGTCTGAGGATGTGTCTGAAGATTTATCTGGGGATGTGTTTGGGGATGTGTCTGACGATGTGTCCGAGAAAGTGTTTCTGAATGTGTCTGGGAATTTGTCTGAGGATATATCTGGGGATGTGTCTGAGGGTGTGTGGGGATGTGTCTGGGGATGTGTATGGGGATGTGTCTGAGGATGTGTCTGGGATGTATCTGGGGATGTGTCTGGGATGTGTCTGAGGATGTGTCTGGGGTTGTGTCTTGGGATGTATCTCAGGATGTGTCTGAGGATGTGTCTGAGGATGTGTCTGAGGATGTGCCTGGGGATGTGCCTGGGGATGTGTCTGACGATTTGTCTGAGGATCTGTCTGGGGATGTGTCTGGGAATGTGTTTCGGGATGTGTCTGAGGACGTGTCTGAGGATGTGTCTGAGGATGTGTCTGAGGATGTGCCTGGGGATGTGTATGGGGATATGTCTTGGGATGTGCCTGGGGATGTGTATGGGGATGTGTCTGAGGATGTGTCTGGGGATATGTCTGGAGATGTGTTTGGGGATGTGTCTGGCGATGTGTTTGAGGATGTGTCTGGAGATGTTTGGGTATGTGTCTTAGGATGTGTGTGGGGATGTGTTTAGAGATGTATGTGGGGATGTGTCTGAGGATGTGTATGGAGATGTGTTTGGGGATGTGTCTGGCGATGTGTTTGAGGATGTGTCTGGAGATGTTTGGGTATGTGTCTTAGGATGTTTGTGGGGATGTGTCTGACGACTTGTCTGAGGATCTGTCTGGGTATGTGTCTGGGAATGTGTTTGGGGATGTGTCTGAGGATGTGTCTGAGGGTGTGTCTGAGGATGTGTCTGAGGATGTCCCTGGGGATGTGTATGGGGATATGTCTGGAGATGTGTTTGGGGATGTGTATGGGAATGTGTCTGAGGATGTGTCTGAGGATCTGTCTAAGGATGTGTCTGGGGATGTTTAAGTATGTGTCTTAGGATGTGTCTGGGGATGTGTATAGGGATGTGTGTGGGGATGTGTCTGAAGATGTGTATGGAGATGTGTCTCTTAGTGTGTCTGGGGATGTGTCTGAGGATGTGTCTGAAGATGTGTCTGGGAATGTGTCTGAAGACATATCTGGAATGTGTCTGGGGATGTGTCTAAGGATGAATATTGTTGATGTGTCTGGGGATGTGTCTGGGGATGTGTCTGAGGATGTGTCTGAAGATTTATCTGGGGATGTGTCTGGGGATGTTTTTGGGGATGTGTCTGACGATGTGTCCGAGAAAGTGTTTCTGAATATGTCTGGGAATTTGTCTGAGGATATATCTGGGGATGTGTCTGAGGATGTGTCTGAGGGTGTATGGGGATGTGTCTGAGGATGTGTCTGAGGATGTGCCTGGGGATGTGCCTGGGGATGTGTCTGACGATTTGTCTGAGGATGTGTGTGGGAATGTGTTTGCGGATGTGTCTGAGAACGTGTCTGAGGATGTGTCTGAGGATGTGTCTGAGGATGTGCCTGGGGATGTGTATGGGGATGTGTCTTGGGATGTGTCTGGGGATGTGTATGGGGATGTGTCTGAGGATGTGTCTGGGGATATGTCTGGGGATGTGTTTGGGGATGTGTCTGACGATGTGTCCGAGAAAGTGTTTCTGAATGTGTCTGGGAATTTGTCTGAGGATATATCTGGGGATGTGTCTGAGGATGTGTCTGAGGGTGTGTGGGGATGTGTCTGGGGATGTGTGTGGGGATGTGTCTGAGGATGTGTCTGAGGATGTGTGTGGGATGTATCTGGGGATGTGTCTGGGATGTGTCTGAGTGTGTGTCTGGGGTTGCGTCCGGGGATGTACCTCAGGATGTGTCTGAGGATGTGTCTGAGGATGCGTCTGAGGATGTGCCTGGGGATGTGCCTGGGGATGTGTCTGACGATTTGTCTGAGGATCTGTCTGGGGATGTGTATAGGGATGTGTCTTGGGTTGTGTCTGGAGATGTGTATGGGGATGTGTCTGAGGATGTGTCTGGGGATATGTCTGGATATGTGTTTGGGGATGTGTCTGGCGATGTGTTTGAGGATGTGTCTGGAGATGTTTGGGTATGTGTCTTAGGATGTGTGTGGGGATGTGTTTAGGGATGTGTGTGGGGATGTGTATGGAGATTTATCTGAGGGTTTGTCTGGGGATGTGTTTGGGGATGTGTCTGACGATGTGACTGATGATGTGTTTCTGAATGTGTCTGGGAATTTGTCTGAGGATATATCTGGGGATGTGTCTGAGGATGTGTCTGAGGATGTGTCTGGGGATGTGTATAGGGATGTGTGTGGGGATGTGTCTGAGGATGTGTATGGAGATGTGTCTCTGAGTGTGTCTGGGGATGTGTCTGAGGATGTGTCTGAAGATGTGTCTGGGAATGTGTCTGAGGACATATCTGGGATGTGTCTGGGGATGTGTCTAAGGATGAATCTTGTTGATGTGTCTGGGGATGTGTCTGGGGATGTGTCTGAGGATGTGTCTGAAGATTTATCTGGGGATGTGTTTGGGGATGTGTCTGACGATGTGTCCGAGAAAGTGTTTCTGAATGTGTCTGTGAATTTGTCTGAGGATATATCTGGGGATGTGTCTGAGGGTGTGTGGGGATGTGTCTGGGGATGTGTATGGGGATGTGTCTGAGGATGTGTCTGAGGATGTGTCTTGGATGTATCTGGGGATGTGTCTGGGATGTGTCTGAGGATGTGTCTGGGGTTGTGTCTTGGGATGTATCTCAGGATGTGTCTGAGGATGTGTCTGAGGATGTGTCTGAGGATGTGCCTGGGGATGTGCCTGGGGATGTGTCTGACGATTTGTCTGAGGATCTGTCTGGGGATGTGTCTGGGAATGTGTTTGGGGATGTGTCTGAGGACGTGTCTGAGGATGTGTCTGAGGATGTGTCTGAGGATGTGCCTGGGGATGTGTATGGGGATGTGTCTTGGGATGTGCCTGGGGATGTGTATGGGGATGTGTCTGAGGATGTGTCTGGGGATATGTCTGGAGATGTGTTTGGGGATGTGTCTGGCGATGTGTTTGAGGATGTGTCTGGAGATGTTTGGGTATGTGTCTTAGGATGTGTGTGGGGATGTGTTTAGAGATGTATGTGGGGATGTGTCTGAGGATGTGTATGGAGATGTGTTTGGGGATGTGTCTGGCGATGTGTTTGAGGATGTGTCTGGAGATGTTTGGGTATGTGTCTTAGGATGTTTGTGGGGATGTGTCTGACGACTTGTCTGAGGATCTGTCTGGGTATGTGTCTGGGAATGTGTTTGGGGATGTGTCTGAGGATGTGTCTGAGGGTGTGTCTGAGGATGTGTCTGAGGATGTCCCTGGGGATGTGTATGGGGATATGTCTGGAGATGTGTTTGGGGATGTGTATGGGAATGTGTCTGAGGATGTGTCTGAGGATCTGTCTAAGGATGTGTCTGGGGATGTTTAAGTATGTGTCTTGGGATGTGCCTGGGGATGTGTATGGGGATGTGTCTGAGGATGTGTCTGGGGATATGTCTGGAGATGTGTTTGGGGATGTGTCTGGCGATGTGTTTGAGGATGTGTCTGGAGATGTTTGGGTATGTGTCTTAGGATGTGTGTGGGGATGTGTTTAGAGATGTATGTGGGGATGTGTCTGAGGATGTGTATGGAGATGTGTTTGGGGATGTGTCTGGCGATGTGTTTGAGGATGTGTCTGGAGATGTTTGGGTATGTGTCTTAGGATGTTTGTGGGGATGTGTCTGACGACTTGTCTGAGGATCTGTCTGGGTATGTGTCTGGGAGTGTGTTTGGGGATGTGTCTGAGGATGTGTCTGAGGGTGTGTCTGAGGATGTGTCTGAGGATGTCCCTGGGGATGTGTATGGGGATATGTCTGGAGATGTGTTTGGGGATGTGTATGGGAATGTGTCTGAGGATGTGTCTGAGGATCTGTCTAAGGATGTGTCTGGGGATGTTTAAGTATGTGTCTTAGGATGTGTCTGGGGATGTGTATAGGGATGTGTGTGGGGATGTGTCTGAAGATGTGTATGGAGATGTGTCTCTTAGTGTGTCTGGGGATGTGTCTGAGGATGTGTCTGAAGATGTGTCTGGGAATGTGTCTGAAGACATATCTGGGATGTGTCTGGGGATGTGTCTAAGGATGAATATTGTTGATGTGTCTGGGGATGTGTCTGGGGATGTGTCTGAGGATGTGTCTGAAGATTTATCTGGGGATGTGTCTGGGGATGTTTTTGGGGATGTGTCTGACGATGTGTCCGAGAAAGTGTTTCTGAATATGTCTGGGAATTTGTCTGAGGATATATCTGGGGATGTGTCTGAGGATGTGTCTGAGGGTGTATGGGGATGTGTCTGAGGATGTGTCTGAGGATGTGCCTGGGGATGTGCCTGGGGATGTGTCTGACGATTTGTCTGAGGATGTGTGTGGGAATGTGTTTGCGGATGTGTCTGAGAACGTGTCTGAGGATGTGTCTGAGGATGTGTCTGAGGATGTGCCTGGGGATGTGTATGGGGATGTGTCCTGGGATGTGTCTGGGGATGTGTATGGGGATGTGTCTGAGGATGTGTCTGGGGATATGTCTGGGGATGTGTTTGGGGATGTGTCTGACGATGTGTCCGAGAAAGTGTTTCTGAATGTGTCTGGGAATTTGTCTGAGGATATATCTGGGGATGTGTCTGAGGATGTGTCTGAGGGTGTGTGGGGATGTGTCTGGGGATGTGTATGGGGATGTGTCTGAGGATGTGTCTGAGGATGTGTGTGGGATGTATCTGGGGATGTGTCTGGGATGTGTCTGAGTATGTGTCTGGGGTTGCGTCCGGGGATGTACCTCAGGATGTGTCTGAGGATGTGTCTGAGGATGCGTCTGAGGATGTGCCTGGGGATGTGCCTGGGGATGTGTCTGACGATTTGTCTGAGGATCTGTCTGGGGATGTGTATAGGGATGTGTCTTGGGTTGTGTCTGGAGATGTGTATGGGGATGTGTCTGAGGATGTGTCTGGGGATATGTCTGGATATGTGTTTGGGGATGTGTCTGGCGATGTGTTTGAGGATGTGTCTGGAGATGTTTGGGTATGTGTCTTAGGATGTGTGTGGGAATGTGTTTAGGGATGTGTGTGGGGATGTGTCTGAGGATGTGTATGGAGATTTATCTGGGGGTTTGTCTGGGGATGTGTTTGGGGATGTGTCTGACGATGTGACTGATGATGTGTTTCTGAATGTGTCTGGGAATTTGTCTGAGGATATATCTGGGGATGTGTCTGAGGATGTGTCTGAGGATGTGTCTGGGGATGTGTATAGGGATGTGTGTGGGGATGTGTCTGAGGATGTGTATGGAGATGTGTCTCTGAGTGTGTCTGGGGATGTGTCTGAGGATGTGTCTGAAGATGTGTCTGGGAATGTGTCTGAGGACATATCTGGGATGTGTCTGGGGATGTGTCTAAGGATGAATCTTGTTGATGTGTCTGGGGATGTGTCTGGGGATGTGTCTGAGGATGTGTCTGAAGATTTATCTGGGGATGTGTTTGGGGATGTGTCTGACGATGTGTCCGAGAAAGTGTTTCTGAATGTGTCTGGGAATTTGTCTGAGGATATATCTGGGGATGTGTCTGAGGGTGTGTGGGGATGTGTCTGGGGATGTGTCTGGGGATGTGTCTGAGGATGTGTCTGAGGATGTGTCTGGGATGTATCCGGGGATGTGTCTGGGATGTGTCTGGGGATGTGCCTGGGGATGTGTCTGACGACTTGTCTGAGGATCTGTCTGGGGATGTGTCTGGGAATGTGTTTGGGGATGTGTCTGAGGATGTGTCTGAGGATGTGTCTGAGGATGTGTCTGAGGATGTCCCTGGGGATGTGTATGGGGATATGTCTGGAGATGTGTTTGGGGATGTGTATGGGAATGTATCTGAGAATGTATCTGAGGATCTGTCTAAGGATGTGTCTGGGGATGTTTGGGTATGTGTCTTAGGATGTGTCTGGGGATGTGTATAGGGATGTGTGTGGGGATGTGTCTGAGGATGTGTATGGAGATGTGTCTCTGAGTGTGTCTGGGGATGTGTCTGAGGATGTGTCTGAGGATGTGTCTGGGAATGTGTCTGAGGACATATCTGGGATCTGTCTGGGGATGTGTCTAAGGATGAATCTTGTTGATGTGTCTGGGGATGTGTCTGGGGATGTGTCTGAGGATGTGTCTGAAGATTTATCTGGGGATGTGTCTGGGGATGTGTTTGGGGATGTGTCCGACGATGTGACTGAGGATGTGTTTCTGAATGTGTCTGGGAATTTGTCTGAGGATATATCTGGGGATGTGTCTGAGGATGTGTCTGAGGGTGTGTGGGGATGTGTCTGGGGATGTGTATGGGGATGTGTCTGAGGATGTGTCTGAGAATGTGTGTTGGATGTATCTGGTGATGTGTCTGGGCTGTGTCTGACGATGTGTCTGGGGTTGTTTCTTGGGATGTATCTCAGGATGTGTCTGAGGATGTGCCTGGGGATGTGTCTGACGATTTGTCTGAGGATCTGTCTGGGAATGTGTTTGGGGATGTGTCTGAGGACGTGTCTGAGGATGTGTCTGAGGATGTGTCTGAGGATGTGCCTGGGGATGTGTATGGGGATGTGTCTTGGGATGTGTCTGGGGATGTGTATGCTGATGTGTCTGAGGATGTGTCTGGGGATATGTCTGGAGACGTGTTTGGGGATGTATCTGGCGATTTGTTTAAGGATGTGTCTGGAGATGTTTGGGTATGTGTCTTAGGATGTGTGTGGGGATGTGTCTTAGGATGTGTGTGGGGATGTGTTTAGGGATGTGTGTGGGGATGTGTCTGAGGATGTGTATGGAGATGTGTTTGAGGATGTGTCTGGAGATGTTTGGGTATGTGTCTTAGGATGTGTGTGGGGATGTGTCTGACGACTTGTCTGAGGATCTGTCTGGGGATGTGTCAGGGAATGTGTTTGGGGATGTGTCTGAGGATGTGTCTGAGGATGTGTCTGAGGATGTGTCTGAGGATGTCCCTGGGGATGTGTATGGGGATATGTCTGGACATGTGTTTGGGGATGTGTATGGGAATGTGTCTGAGGATGTGTCTGAGGATCTGTCTAAGGATGTGTCTGGGGATGTTTGTGTATGTGTCTTAGGATGTGTCTGGGCTTGTGTATAGGGATGTGTGTGGGGATGTGTCTGAGGATGTGTATGGAGATGTGTCTCTGAGTGTGTCTGGGGATGTGTCTGAGGATGTGTCTGAAGATGTGTCTGGGAATGTGTCTGAGGACATATCTGGGATGTGTCTGGGGATGTGTCTAAGGATGAATCTTGTTGATGTGTCTGGGGATGTGTCTGGGGATGTGTCTGAAGATTTATCTGGGGATGTGTCTGGGGATGTGTTTGGAGATGTGTCGGACGATGTGTCCGAGAAAGTGTTTCTGAATGTGTCTGGGAATTTGTCTGAGGATATATCTGGGGATGTGTCTGAAGATGTGTCTGAGGGTGTGTGGGGATGTGTCTGGGGATGTGTATGGGGATGTGTCTGAGGACGTGTCTGAGGATGTGTCTGAGGATGTGTCTGAGGATGTGCCTGGGGATGTGTATGGGGATGTGTCTTGGGATGTGTATGGGGATGTGTCTGAGGATGTGTCTGGGGATATGTCTGGAGATGTGTTTGGGGATGTGTCTGGCGATGTGTTTGAGGATGTGTCTGGAGATGTTTTGGTATGTGTCTTAGGATGTGTGTGGGGATGTGTTTGGGGATGTGTCTGAGGATGTGTATGGAGATGTGTTTGGGGATGTGTCTGGCGATGTGTTTGAGGATGTGTCTGGAGATGTTTGGGTATGTGTCTTAGGATGCGTGTGGGGATGTGTCTGAGGATGTGTATGGAGATGTGTCTCTGAGTGTGTATGGGGATGTGTCTGAGGATGTGTCTGAAGATGTGTCTGAAGATGTGTCTGGGGATGTGTCTGAGGACATATCTGGGATGTGTCTGGGGATGTGTCTAAGGATGAATCTTGTTGATGTGTCTGGGGATGTGTCTGGGGATGTGTCTGAGAACGTGTCTGAAGATTTATCTGGGGATGTGTCTGGGGATGTGTTTGGGAATGTGTCTGACGATGTGACTGAGGATGTGTTTCTGAATGTGTCTGGGAATTTGTCTGAGGATATATCTGGGGATGTGTCTGAGGATGTGTCTGAGGATGTGTCTGGGGATGTGTCTCGGGGTGTGTATGGGGATGTGTCTGAGGATGTGTCTGGGGATGTGTATAGGGATGTGTGTGGGGATGTGTCTGAGGATGTGTCTGGGGATGTGTATGGGGATGTGTATGGGGAGGTGTGTGGGGATGTGCCTGAGGATGTGTTTGGGGATGTGTATAGGGATGTGTGTGGGGATGTGTCTGAGGATGTGTCTGGGGATGTGTATGGGGAGGTGTGTGGGGATGTGTCTGAGGATGTGTTTGGGGATGTGCCTGGGGATGTGTTTGGGGATGTGTCTGACGATGTGTCTGAGGATGTATTTGGTGCATGTGGGAATCTGTCTGAGGATATATCTGGGGATGTGTCTGGGGATGTGTCTGGGGATGTGTCCTATGATGTGTCTGATGATGTATCTGGGGATGTGCCTGAGGATGTGTCTGGGGATGTGCCTGAGGATGTGTCTGGGGATGTGTATGGCGATGTGTCTGGGGATGTGTATGGGGATGTGTCTGAGGATGTGTCTGAGGATGTGTGTTGGATGTATCTGGTGATGTGTCTGGGCTGTGTCTGACGATGTGTCTGGGGTTGTTTCTTGGGATGTATCTCAGGATGTGTCTGAGGATGTGCCTGGGGATGTGTCTGACGATTTGTCTGAGGATCTGTCTGGGGATGTGTCTGGGAATGTGTTTGGGGATGTGTCTGAGGACGTGTCTGAGGATGTGTCTGAGGATGTGTCTGAGGATGTGCCTGGGGATGTGTATGGGGATGTGTCTTGGGATGTGTCTGGGGATGTGTATGCTGATGTGTCTGAGGATGTGTCTGGGGATATGTCTGGAGACGTGTTTGTGGATGTATCTGGCGATTTGTTTAAGGATGTGTCTGGAGATGTTTGGGTATGTGTCTTAGGATGTGTGTGGGGATGTGTCTTAGGATGTGTGTGGGGATGTGTTTAGGGATGTGTGTGGGGATGTGTCTGAGGATGTGTATGGAGATGTGTTTGAGGATGTGTCTGGAGATGTTTGGGTATGTGTCTTAGGATGTGTGTGGGGATGTGTCTGACGACTTGTCTGAGGATCTGTCTGGGGATGTGTCAGGGAATGTGTTTGGGGATGTGTCTGAGGATGTGTCTGAGGATGTGTCTGAGGATGTGTCTGAGGATGTCCCTGGGGATGTGTATGGGGATATGTCTGGACATGTGTTTGGGGATGTGTATGGGAATGTGTCTGAGGATGTGTCTGAGGATCTGTCTAAGGATGTGTCTGGGGATGTTTGTGTATGTGTCTTAGGATGTGTCTGGGGATGTGTATAGGGATGTGTGTGGGGATGTGTCTGAGGATGTGTATGGAGATGTGTCTGAGTGTGTCTGGGGATGTGTCTGAGGATGTGTCTGAAGATGTGTCTGGGAATGTGTCTGAGGACATATCTGGGATGTGTCTGGGGATGTGTCTAAGGATGAATCTTGTTGATGTGTCTGGGGATGTGTCTGGGGATGTGTCTGAAGATTTATCTGGGGATGTGTCTGGGGATGTGTTTGGAGATGTGTCGGACGATGTGTCCGAGAAAGTGTTTCTGAATGTGTCTGGGAATTTGTCTGAGGATATATCTGGGGATGTGTCTGAAGATGTGTCTGAGGGTGTGTGGGGATGTGTCTGGGGATGTGTATGGGGATGTGTCTGAGGACGTGTCTGAGGATGTGTCTGAGGATGTGTCTGAGGATGTGCCTGGGGATGTGTATGGGGATGTGTCTTGGGATGTGTATGGGGATGTGTCTGAGGATGTGTCTGGGGATATGTCTGGAGATGTGTTTGGGGATGTGTCTGGCGATGTGTTTGAGGATGTGTCTGGAGATGTTTTGGTATGTGTCTTAGGATGTGTGTGGGGATGTGTTTGGGGATGTGTGTGGGGATGTGTCTGAGGATGTGTATGGAGATGTGTTTGGGGATGTGTCTGGCGATGTGTTTGAGGATGTGTCTGGAGATGTTTGGGTATGTGTCTTAGGATGCGTGTGGGGATGTGTCTGAGGATGTGTATGGAGATGTGTCTCTGAGTGTGTATGGGGATGTGTCTGAGGATGTGTCTGAAGATGTGTCTGAAGATGTGTCTGGGGATGTGTCTGAGGACATATCTGGGATGTGTCTGGGGATGTGTCTAAGGATGAATCTTGTTGATGTGTCTGGGGATGTGTCTGGGGATGTGTCTGAGAACGTGTCTGAAGATTTATCTGGGGATGTGTCTGGGGATGTGTTTGGGAATGTGTCTGACGATGTGACTGAGGATGTGTTTCTGAATGTGTCTGGGAATTTGTCTGAGGATATATCTGGGGATGTGTCTGAGGATGTGTCTGAGGATGTGTCTGGGGATGTGTCTCGGGGTGTGTATGGGGATGTGTCTGAGGATGTGTCTGGGGATGTGTATAGGGATGTGTGTGGGGATGTGTCTGAGGATGTGTCTGGGGATGTGTATGGGGATGTGTATGGGGAGGTGTGTGGGGATGTGCCTGAGGATGTGTTTGGGGATGTGTATAGGGATGTGTGTGGGGATGTGTCTGAGGATGTGTCTGGGGATGTGTATGGGGAGGTGTGTGGGGATGTGTCTGAGGATGTGTTTGGGGATGTGCCTGGGGATGTGTTTGGGGATGTGTCTGACGATGTGTCTGAGGATGTATTTGGTGCATGTGGGAATCTGTCTGAGGATATATCTGGGGATGTGTCTGGGGATGTGTCTGGGGATGTGTCCTATGATGTGTCTGATGATGTATCTGGGGATGTGCCTGAGGATGTGTCTGGGGATGTGCCTGAGGATGTGTCTGGGGATGTGTATGGCGATGTGTCTGAGGATGTGTTTTGGGATGTGGGAAAGTGTCTGAGGATATATCTGGGGATATGTCTGGGGATGTGTCTGAGGATGTGCCTGAGGACGTGTCTGAGGATGTGTCTATGGATGTGTCTGAGGATTTGTATGGGGATGCCTCTGGGAATGTGTGTGAGGAATTTTTTAGCATGTATCTGGGATGTGTCTGAGGTTGTGGCTGAGGTTGTGGTCACTTTCACCGTTGGATTACAGGACTAACATAAAGTAACGGCGTTTCCCCCAAACTTGGAGTGACCCGAATTGTCCCGAGACGCCTCAAATGCAACGACTAGAATACAAGAATTAGGTGCCAATTATATGAAATCGTAAGCCTAATTGAAACCAGGCATAGCGGAAAATGTACCGGCACCTAGCGGCAAAATTCTGATGATGTTTAGGCTGTTCCACGCTCCACCCCCCGCACACACTGCACCCGCTACTCCTGCGCTTCCCATAATTTTGAATTAAGTAATTACCCAATTAGACATTGATCACTGCGTTGACTAATGACATCTGATCACCTGTCGCCAACCAACACCATCGGTATTGTGTTTAAGTTTATTTCATGTGCATAAATAACAGATTATTAAAGAAAATGGAACAAAAATGAGTAATACAACGAATAATATATGACAGAAATTTCGGCTCGAGATTGACACACGATTAGTTGTGTTGATTCTTAGGGATACTATTTTACATACTTGGAAGCAACGCAGAAAGCTTCCGTCACATGACAAACAATGTATAGTCAACAGAATCGAAACTGAAATGTGTCGAATGTGTCTCCAATATAGATGGGTTCGTATTCGTCTCTAATACCAGGGTATGGGACATATTATGTTATTCTGACTAGTGGGTGTGAAAATAGACATAAGTTAGAAACAGAACACTCATACATGACACCCATAATATAAGTTACGTGTACATTATTGATAATTATATAAGCTTAGTTAATATCGCAACCTTGTGTGTGTTACCTTACCTGTGTTACCTGACAATGCAATATAGAATAATTATAATGGTCTATCGTCTAACGTGGACCATAAATTGAGGAGAGTAAATATCAATGTATACATACGCAACCCAAATTACTGCTTTGGCGATTTTTGTTAACATGAACCAAGATAATGTGATAGGGTCTTATGTTGGTGTGTTCGGTGAGTCTGTCTGTCTGTCTGTCACGTAACCCATTATCTTTCGAATGCCTAAAGATATCGACTTCCAAATTCACAAAAAGATGCGGACTGAAAGATAGGACAAAAAATCGGGAATATCGCTATGATGTTCGCAGTTTTCATTTAATCACCTTAAAAATTATTTCACGTATTGGACTAATACGTAACTTCTATATGGTCTTTCAGTTGTGCAAATCGCCCAAATAGTTTTTCTGCTAAAAATTTTCAACGTTTAACATGGGACCCTACGGGAGCATTTTGGCGGGAAATGGCATTTTCAAATTCTCCATGAAGGGGACAAGTCAGACAAACGACACCTTCAGTGAAACATGCCATTGGTATTTGGGCGCAAAGTACTATATTGAACAAGGTCACGCTTCCAAGGTCAAGGTCACAGCAAGGTCATGGTCACAAAACATGTTTTACCGCATCACTCCGTTAATATTGGGTCGAGAGATTCGCTGTTTGTTTGAGATTATTCCTCAGAGAGAGGCGGAAACGCATTATTGGCTCAGATTTACCGGATACTGAAATTTTTGTTTTTGGAGTAATCGGCCAATCAAAATTCGCGTCAAGTGGCGTTTTTAACTTGCAAGGCCATAACTAGGTTCATATTTGAGCTGGGGAGCGCCAGTTTCGTGCAAAGCTGAAGAAAACTGTAAATTAGATTGAGAAGAAATTGCTATGGAATTGCCGTAGGACGCTTAATTTGGTCGCTAGAGCGCTCGAAAGAGGTGCACCCCACCATGCTGACGCTCCCATTATGAGTCAACGGCGCTATTGACCGGCACTCTTTTGGGTTGCGATGACCGCCTACGCCTAATAGCGACGTTAGGGAGTCAGGACTGGTTGCAAAAGACGTGCAAACGTCGACTTGAGGAATCCGCGTTCGCTTTTAGCCTATCACGCTTAGTTTCGCCGCTAGGGGGCTCCGTAATTCAGCAATGAAGAGTCCGAGAACAGGCATTAGGGCGTGACCAAACACACGTGGAGAGTCGGGATTTGGACGTATTTACTTGAAATTGCGAGCCAACAAGTTGTATCGAGAGGCGATGGGTCTTAACAGATTCGAAATAGTCCCCAAACCCCAATTTTCGTCTTTTTTTTCTCAAGCTATGCATCTCGTTTAGGTCTGAATTTAAATTTTCGAAGATTTGCGGAATCTTAAAAATATAGACATTTCGTGTCGTACAATCACAATGGAAGAGTTCAGCGAAAAGATATTTCAAAATAACACGGGGTCAAAATTTAAAGCGATTCACGCATTTGGCCTCGATCGAACTAGAAAGCATAGTTCGAAAGTAACATGGCTTCTAATTAAACAATATCGAAGGAATTCGTCCGGTACGACACCAGCAACACAGTAAGTGCTAAAGATTGGTGCATATTGCCAAACTGCAATATTTCTTCGATTAGATTCATTTTAAATTTTCGCGTATGAAGGATAATTCTGATGGTTATATTTAACGTCAGCCAGAGAGACTGTAAGGTAAGCGGCAAAGCCCTCTCTCTGGAGATCAGCAAAACTCATCAAGAACGTCTGTTGTTCATGCTTGGCCAAGAAACCTGAAGATGGTTTATCAAAGAAACTGTTCGTAATACTCAAGCACTAATTGCAGGCTAGGGTCGTCGGGAAAGGCGACACGTAAAGTACTACGTAGGGCCTACATAATCGTTTGTTATGACGCAGCTTTTTGCTTGAATACATGTTGTCTTGTCGGTGTGCTTATTACAATGGTGGATCTATGAGGAAACGCGTTGTTTCTCCCTCTATAGACTGTTTCTAACGTGTTCTTCCTTGAATGACCTAGCCATGTGGTACTGGTCTCCATTTACATGTAATCTGTTGCTGGTGTGGCTACTTTACCGTCAGGGGACTCTGACGGCCGGGACTTCTGGCCAGCCTGCAGGGTGCAATCAACGGACACCGCCGTCGTCGCCATGGAAACCGAGATCTGCGAGTGAGAGGCCGAGGTCTGGGAGTGGAAGGCCGAGGTCGCGTGACTTGGCGCGCAGCCGCACATCTCGAGGAGCCAGGCCATCAGTTCGTTGCGGAAGTCGGCGCCGCTGAGTAGATAGAAGAAGAAGTTGACGGAATGGTTGACGTAGAGAAGGAAGATGTTGACGGCCCACACCAGGCGGTACACCGCCGCCTCCCGCCCGGCCACCTGGTACCCCGCCGGGTAGCTAGTCGTCAGGATGTAGGTCACGTGGTAGGGCAGCGTGAGGATGACGAAGGCGACGCTGATGGCGACCACCATGCGGACGACGGACGACGTCTTCGAGTAGGTGTCGCTGCTGTTGCTGCCGCCGGCGGAGAGCGCGCGGCGCTTCATCCGCGCCGAGGCCAGCTTCCAGATGATGATGGCGTTACTGATGACGATCATCGCACCCGGGATGAGGCCCTTGAAGACGAGATCGGACCAAGGGCGAATGCTGGTCACGAAGTACTTGGTGACGTCGGCGGTGCAGACGTTGAAGATTCGGCCGTTGGCCTCCGTGGTCTTGGTAAGGTAGGAGAACGCGCTATGGGAGTAGTAGACCAAGTTCATCACTAAGGTAACCACCAAATACGTCAGCGATTGCTTCCTCTGCAGCAGGCGCTTGGCCTTGAGCGGGGCCAGGATGGCGATGGCTCGCTCCACGGACACCCCGGCCAAGATCCAGTTGGAGTACCCTGAGGCGTAGTTGATGACGAGGTACCAGACCTTGCAGTAGGCGGTGTGGAGGGCGGGGGGGTCGATTCCCGTGAGGGCCCGCACCCAGTGCCGCCCCGCCTGGCCGCCAACCACCATGATGAGGTCGGTCACCGCCAGCACCAGGAAGTAGAGACTGGCGCTGTTCTGCCACATCCGCTTCCGGCGAAGCACGACGATAGCCAACAGGTTGCTGAAGGTTCCGACAAACAAAATAAACCCTCCCCCATAGAGGTCAATTTTGTTCGCGATGAGTGCCTCAAGTCTTATATTGTTATCACCGGAAACGCCTTCGGGACCGGAAGTCGGCCGTAGAGACTCGGATGTCGTGGATGCTACGGAGTCGCTATGTAAGCCAATGTCAAGACCACTCGAGTCGCTTACTGTCCCGTTCGCTTCCATGTCAAAGTTGTGCACTTGAAGGAGAGCCCGAACTCCCTATCTGAAGAAAAAGCCAAAACCCCGTCTGATGCCAGGCGCCAACCTCTCGAGACACAACAGGAAGAGGGCCGCTCTGACTTCTTATACGTCTACCGTTAGGGCTAATTATAATAAGTGGGAGGCTCTCTCTTACAAGTGGCAGTATGCGGCTGAGTCGAGTTCGCCTGAGCGGAGACATTGTGTGTCTACCCATGTGGTGCTGATGTGTTCCCAGCGTGGCGGCCGCCGTAGCCACAACACCTGCCGAGGAGAAAGGAGGACCCCCAGCAGAGCCGCGTCCGTCTCGTCCAACCAACCCGCGGAGTAAGACTTAATAAGGAACGCCGCGGTTAATCGCCGCTAGTCGCTGTTGCCAAGGCAACGTTTTGTTATACGAGTTGTAAGTGATGCTCAGATTTCCCACACATGCTCGCGGTGGGGGAGGGGGACAGGGGATTCGGGAATATGGGGGTGGGGGGGGGGGGAGTAGAGAGGTCCGTGTGGGTGGAGCTAGGGTGGTGTGGAGAGGGGAGGGGCGGGGGGAGGCGGCAGCATGGACAACGTGGAGTTAGCCAAAGGCCGGTTTAAGCATAGGACGGGCACTTGCGGCTGCTTCGGTAATAGGAATGATGAATGAGGGGTGGTCTGGGTGGGCATTAGGGATGATGACTGGTGATGGTCTGTGTGGGCAATAGGGATGATGACTGGGGATGGTCTGTGTGTGTAATAGGGATGATGACTGGGGATGGTCTGTGTGGGTAATAGGGATGATGACTGGGGATGGTATGTGTGGGCAATAGGGATGATGACTGGGGATGGTCTGTGTGGGCAATAGGGATGATGACTGGGGATGGTCTGTTTGGGTAATAGGGATGATGACTGGGGATGGTCTTTGTGGGCAATAGGGATGATGACTGGGGATGGTCTGTGTGGGCAATAGGGATGATGACTGGGGATGGTCTGTGTGGGCAATTGGGATGATGACTGGGGATGGTCTGAGTGGGCAATGGGGATTATGGATGGGGCTGTCTTGTGTGGGCAATGGGGATGATGACTGGGGATGGTCTTTGTAGGCAATATGGATAATGACTGGGGATGGTCTGTGTGGGCAATAGGGATGATGACTGGGGATGGTCTGTGAGGGCAATAGGGATGATGACTGGGGATGGTCTGTGTGGGTAATAGGGATGATGACTGGGGGTGGTCTGTGTGGGCAATAGGGATGATGACTGGGGATGGTCTGTGTGGGCAATAGGGATGATGACTGGGGATGGTCTTTGTATGCAATATGGATAATGACTGGGGATGGTCTGTGTGGGCAATAGGGATGATGACTGGGGATGGTCTGTTTGGGTAATAGGGATAATGACTGGGGATGGTCTTTGTAGGCAATATGGATAATGACTGGGGATGGTCTGTGTGGGCAATAGGGATGATGACTGGTGATGGTCTGTGTGGGCAATAGGGATGATGCCTGGGGATGGTCTTTGTGGGCAATAGGGATAATGACTGGGGATGGTCTGTGTGGGCAATATGGATAATGACTGGGGATGGTCTGTGTGGGCAATGGGGATGATGACTGGGGATGGTCTGTGTTGGCAATATGGATAATGACTGGGGATGGTCTGTGTGGGCAATAGGGATGATGACTGGGGATGGTCTGTGTGGGCAATAGGGATGATAACTGGGGATGGTCTGTGTGGGCAATATGGATAATGACTGGGGATGGTCTGTGTGGGTAATAGGGATGATGCCTGGGGATGGTCTGTGTGGGCAATAGGGATGATGACTGGGGATGGTCTGTGTGGGCAATAGGGATGATGACTGGGGATGGTCTGTGTGGGCAATAGGGATGATGACTGGGGATGGTCTGTGTGGGCAATAGGGATGATGACGGGATGGTCTGTGTGGGCAATAGGGATAATGGCTGGGGATGGTCTGTGTGGGCAATAGGGATGATGACTGGGGATGGTCTGTGTGGGCAATAGGGATGATGATTGGGGATGGTCTGTGTGGGCAATAGGGATGATGACTGGGGATGGTCTGTGTGGGCAATAGGGATGATGACTGGGGATGGTCTGTGTGGGCAATAGGGATGATGACTGGGGATGGTCATTGTGGGTAATAGGGATAATGACTGGGGATGGTCTGTGTGGGCAATATGGATAATGACTGGGGATGGTCTGTGTGGGCAATAGGGATGATGACTGGGGATGGTCTTTGTGGGCAATATGGATAATGACTGGGGATGGTCTGTGTGGGCAATAGGGGTGATGACTGGGGATGGTCTTTGTAGGTAATATGGATAATGACTGGGGATGGTCTGTGTGGGCAATAGGGATGATGACTGGGGATGGTCTGTGTGGGCAATAGGGATGATGACTGGGGATGGTCTGTGTGGGCAATAGGGATGATGACTGGGGATGGTCTGTGTGGGCAATAGGGATGATGACTGGGGATGGTCTGTGTGGGCAATAGGGATGATGGCTGGGGATGGTCTGTGTGGGCAATAGGGATGATGACTGGGGATGGTCTGTGTGGGCAATAGGGATGATGATTGGGGATGGTCTGTGTGGGCAATAGGGATGATGACTGGGGATGGTCTGTGTGGGCAATAGGGATGATGACTGGGGATGGTCTGTGTGGGCAATAGGGATGATGACTGGGGATGGTCATTGTGGGTAATAGGGATAATGACTGGGGATGGTCTGTGTGGGCAATATGGATAATGACTGGGGATGGTCTGTGTGGGCAATAGGGATGATGACTGGGGATGGTCTTTGTGGGCAATATGGATAATGACTGGGGATGGTCTGTGTGGGCAATAGGGGTGATGACTGGGGATGGTCTTTGTAGGCAATATGGATAATGACTGGGGATGGTCTGTGTGGGCAATAGGGATGATGACTGGGGATGGTCTGTGTGGGTAATAGGGATGATGACTGGGGATGGTCTTTGTGGGCAATAGGGATGATGACTGGGGGTGGTCTGAGTGGGCAATAGGGATGATGACTGGGGTGGTCTGTGTGGGCAATAGGGATGATGACTGGGGTGGTCTGTGTGGGCAATAGGGATGATGACTGGGGGTGGTCTGAGTGGGCAATAGGGATGATGACTGGGGATGGTCTGAGTGGGCAATGGGGATTATGGATGGGGCTGTCTTGTGTGGGCAATGGGGATGATGACTGGGGATGGCCAGTGTGGGCAATAGGGATGATGACTGGGGTGGTCAGTGTGGGCAATAGGGATGATGACTGGGGATGGCCAGTGTGGGCAATAGGGATGATGACTGGGGTGGTCAGTGTGGGTAATAGGGATGATGACTGGGGATGGTCTATTTGGGCATTAAGGATGATGACTGGGGATGATGACTCGTGATGGTATGTGAGGAAAATAGGGATGATGACTGGGGTGGTCTGAGTGGGCAATAGGGATGATGACTGGGGGTGGTCTGTGTGGGTAATAGGGATGATGATTGGGGGTGGTCTGTGTGGGTAATAGGGATGATGACTGGGGATGGTCTGTGTGGGCAATAGGAATTATGACTGGGAATGGTCAGTGTGGGCAATAGGGATGATGACTGGGGATGGTCTGTGTGGGCAATAGGGATTATGGATGGGACAGTCTTGTGTGGGTAATAGGGATGATGACTGGGGATGATGACTCGTGATGGTATGTGAGGAAAATAGGGATGATGACTGGGGTGGTCTGAGTGGGCAATAGGGATGATGACTGGGGGTGGTCTGTGTGGGTAATAGGGATAATGACTGGGGATGGTCTGTGTGGGCAATAGGGATGATGACTGGGGATGGTCTGTGAGGGCAATAGGGATGATAACTGGGGATGGTCTGTGTGGGCAATAGGGATGATGACTGGGGATGGTCTGTGTGGGTAATAGGGATGATGACTGGGGATGGTCTGTGTGGGCAATAGGGGTGATGACTGGGGATGGTCTGTGTGGGCAATAGTGATGATGACTGGGGTGGTCAGTGTGGGCAATAGGGGTGATGACTGGGGATGGTCAGTGTGGGCAATAGGGGTGATGACTGGGGATGGTCTGTGTGGGTAATAGGGAAGATGACTGGGGATGGCCAGTGTGGGCAATAGGGATGATGACTGGGGATGGTCTGAGTGGGTAATAGGGATGATGACTGGGGGTGGTCTGTGTGGGCAATAGGGATGATGACTGGGGATGGTCTGTGTGGGTAATAGGGATGATGACTGGGGATGGTCAGTGTGGGCAATGGGGATTATGCCCTAGGATGGCCCTGTGGCATAGATGCCTGCCCGATGGGCGGTCTTCTCGCTGTTCGACCCTAAAGGCCCATCTTTTGACCGATAAAAGGAACTAGTGGAGAGTACGTAAGGGGAGTTAGCGATGGTGCTCCTGTTGGAGGACAAGGAGGGAGGGAGAATGGATGGGGGCTGCGTATTACCCGCTGACGCTATCAATACTTGCGTCACGTGATCACAGGAAATTGGCCTAATGGTTCACACCGCGCCAGCACAATAGCGGCTCAATAGGAGGGGGGTCAGAGCATAGTGATGATGGTGAGGGACATTTTAACAGACCAGGCAGCTCGAAAATCTCATGTTCACGTCTCATGTTCGTTGGCCCCTTTCTTAAGCAGGTGTCCAAAAACGGAAACCATTGGTTGGTGCGGGGAGGGGGGTCTGAGTGTGGGGGAGGAGGAGGTTGTGTGTGTGTGTGTGTGTGTGTGAGAGGGGTGTGATGTGTGTGTGTAGGGTGACAGGGGGAGTGATGGGTGTGTGTGTGTGTGGGCGGAATTCTGTGAGTCCTATCGTTAATTGACTACATGGGACGATGCGCTCCCCAGCGGTAAGATTGGTCTATTTTGTGCTTCGACTGTCACAACTAATATCGTCCTTTAAACCTGCTACGGGGGTCCGTAGACCAATAAGTCCTCGTGGCGTGATTTCACTCGCTTCTATTAAATATTAACAGCAAATCTCCGGGTCCCGAGGTAGGCGCTGGTCAGGAGTAGCTCTTCGTGGTTTCGAGGCTGGTGATCTTGGTCTTGGCTCCCGGTGGTGATGTGTATGCTCGTCCGGCAGCAGGCCCTTATATTGACCGCTGGCGGACGCGATTGTGAGCCAGCCTCCAGAACCAAGGCGAGCTCATTAGATTTTCCTGACCAGGCTTTAATTTGTGTTTCCTGGGACACCGGAGATTACATATAGCATTCTTCAAACGCATGCAACCGTAACATCAATTATACCAGTACAAAGGTCTGCGCGCGCCCTTTCCGACTGTGTCGACTTTAATATAGCTCGATATTTTATAAAACGGTTAATTAGGCAGACATGCGACCTGGCGTCAATAATTGGTATGACAAAACCACAATTACTTATTTTTAGACTACAAGGGATTGTTGTGGCTCGAATCTGTATATATAAATGGTCAGTTCGAGCCACGGGCTTTCCTTTGAGCCTAAATACCAATATCGGCGTGGTCTTTAACTAAACTAACTAATACTTGAATATTGGGCAGAAACACAGATTGAGCCAGCTAAAACAACTAAGTTCTGTTGCCACGCCTAGGATAATGTATGCCTGGCCAATAGGAAGGCAGGGATCGAAGCCAGGAAGGCGAACTCCAGAATGCCCGGAAACGTGAGGTTGGAGTGTAGGGGTCCACAGGCATGATCCCACGTAGGCCGTGTTTAATTTTAGTCCGTGCCAGGTTTTAGAGTGCACTCGCCGTGGCACGACGGTGGGATCAGGGCAGCAGGAGTCCGCAGAAGTCTTGCGGATAACTTAAATACAACACGACATAACTTAATTATAATCTCTGGTCTGCACGGCTGTATCGTAACAAACCTTCAATTTGCTTTGCAACATGTGGCAAGCTGAGATCGAAAAATATTGTTGTCGTCTTTTCACTGTTTTTCACATTTCTTCCGTTGTTCGTGCATGGTGTATGTGTTTTTTTTCATTTGCGCTAATCCATCTGAAATCTGAAAAATTAATGCTATACTGATTATTTCGACTTTGCCATAATCCTCTGACACCAGTTTGTACTGAAGACATGAGAATTGTTATTTTTATTGACACTGGTACCTGCAAAATAGTCAGTGTCAGTGTCGTGTTATAGATTGTTTATAGGATAATGCTAGTCCATGCTTAAGACTACGCACCAAAGTCGTATGTATGTATGTACCAGTCACTTTTATTTACTAGTTTACAAAATAGGTGTTTGTTGGTGGTGGGCAATATGGCTTGCCCTTCACTCTCAAAATATTTTGGACCAAGTTAAAATATTTTGTAACATAGACAAGAGTTAACCTGTTTTTAACGCGTTTTTTTTCAAAATAAGTTTGTCGCTTAACGGGTTTTGCGCCTCAAATTGCAGATTTAACCGCCAGTAACAACTAACCATTAACAACAACATTTGAACAACTTAACGAGACCAGTATAACCACTAAAGGTGTCAATAATCTCAACATCTATAAAAGCTATGAGGCTAACAGCATCCGTTGGTTTTTCTCCATGAGAGAACGGAACTGGGCAAACCGGGACAACACACTAATGACGAAACGGCTGGGATCATACATAGATGGAGAAATTCAAAGTGACTTTGCAACATACCTCTTGCATATGGAAAAGACAAGCAAGCTTTCATGCGGTGCTCAGTGTGTTATTCTGTGTTGTATGGTCCAGCTGAGACCGTAATCAGAGCAAAGCCAGGTGAACTTTGACCTCTATGCATATGAAGTACATGGATTCCTAGAATCAAAAAGAAACTAAATCTATAGACATGTCAACCACTCCAATAGATGTTCTTGGCTTTAGTTTCTTCATTCAATGTAATCTAGAGAGCCCCTTATCATTGACATTGTAAAGAACCTTTCAGCTTAAGAAAATGTTCAAGCAAGAGAACCGAGGAGCCGGTGACCTGAGCAGCATCTGCGATGTAGCAGTGCGCATTGTTATTCCATTGTCCAGAAGGTAGCAATGGAGCTTTTAGAAAATAACTTGACCAAAAGAAACATGTTGTCGTATAATTCCTTTACGTCTTGGGAGGATCTAGCAATTCCTAGGAATTCCTAGGAATTTGCTCTGGGCCCGTGTTCACAAACATTTCTTATAAGGAAAAATTTATTTTTGCTCAAGGAAAAGAATATTTGCTCCGTAAGGAATTTACCGGAGAAGCGTTTCAAAAACATTCCCAAGTAAAGTCCTATAAAAGTAAATTCTCAAGCAAATTCCTCAAGGAAGATGCGCGCAAGAGTTTTGCAAATGTGCTTCGCCTAATAATAATAGCGAAATAGTCATAGAATTGTTAACATTAAGAATTGTTCCGCAAATATCTCCCTATACAAAGGCTACATTATCCATATCTTAGAGATGAGCAAACGAAGAGCTTTGTAAGGAATGACTGGGCCCATTCCTAAAGCCGATTCAAATTCATATAGCCTAGGCCTAGATGTTTCCTAAAACTATTGAAGCTTTAATTATATCTATGCAAAAACTGTTAGACTGTAGGCCCGGGACGGTAGCAGTGTAGGCCTATGCATTTCACAAAGTTTAACGTTAACACAAGGCTAGACTACACTTACATTTGCCGATTCAATCCATTTAATTATCTAATCCAGTCCTCCGCAAGCTGGCAGGCGAAATAAACGGGCACGTCAATTGATAAGCAGATATGTATCCATAGTACGAACCCACTGGGTCAGTCGGAATAACATTGTGTACTCATCAGTGTACATCTACAGTGCGCGTGATGTGCACTCAAGATCTTTGCAACATTGTATCATTTATTTCATTATTGACGTCATTAGTCATGGATACACGCACTGACCATGGCGGGCGAGCACGCTGTCAGCAGTGCGGTTTAACTTTAATTTGGCTAAATATAGCATTGTAGGCTAACGTTACAAGTACAAAATGTTATTCCGAGCCAGTGGGTTCGTCATATATCCATCCATGTATATCTGTCCAGACTTGCCCGTTTTGTCGCCTGCCAGCTTGCGGAGGGGGTTTAGATAATGTGGATTTAATCGGCAAGTGTAAGTGTAGTCTTGTCTGGTGTTAACGTGTGGGAAATGCACACACAGTCAAGTAAAACTTTTCAGTACTTAATTCAGAATAGACATCATAGCCCATAGATTTGTTACCTAGACTATAATTCTATGAGCTATCTTTAGAAGCTTTATTATTAGTTTGAGAAAACAAGCCCCGGATTACATATTTTAATCAGTAAGCTTATTTGAATCGATTTCATTCATTTATAGAAATGGGCCCACTCATTTCCTGCAAAGTTAAGCTGTTTGTTTGCTCATCTCAAAGATTTATGGATCCTTTAGGGAAATAATTGGAGAACAATTCTTATTGTGAACAATTCTATGAGATATAACCTAGCCTCCAAGGTGTTTCGCGCGCATCTCGCATCAGAAATTTGCTCGAGAAAGTACTTGCGAAGGACTTTACTCAGGAATTTTGGAGAACTCGGCTTGCTGCATATTCCTGGCGGAGCAAAATCTTTTTACTTGAGTAAAAAGATTTTGCTCAAGCCTAGGGATGTTTGTGAACACGGCATATGTACAGATCTTCAGTGGTTAGTTGTGCATCCAAGGACAGCTTTAGCCGATCTTGTGTGTGAAGCGTGTTAAGGCAAACAACCGGAAGGTAGGCAACACGTACAGGCCGTTGATGCTAGACATTGACGCTATTAGGGCTGTACAGTTCTCGCGGGTTCTGTTTCCGGTTTAGGTCTTTTGGGGACCAACAAAAAAACAAGTGTTGTAGAGTGGGGCAAGACGCCTACCTTAAGCAAGATGCGCCATATTTATTTTCAGTATGATACGAGCAAATCTAGATAACGTCAGAGACCTTCATCACGCATGGCTCTACGTTAATGATACATGGATTTTGTAAATGTTAACCGTAAGGTGTGGAAAACGAAAAGGAAAAATTCTATTTTTGGGGCGTTTTGCCCCACGCCGGGGGCAAAACGCCCTGTTTTTAAAGTCATGATATAGGTGAATAATATATGTATGAGCAGCTTTAAGCATTTCTGTCACGTTCCAATATGATGAACATTATTAAAGTAGGCGAATTTTCGTTTTATGTGTTAAACAAGAAATATATTTTTAATGAGAGGATTGATAATGGGGCAAAACGCCTACCAATGGGGTAACACTTTACCAAATAGTCTGGTAGGCGTTTTGCCCCAAAATGAAATGGGCGTTTTACCCCATCAGACAACAGTAAAGTTTTTTAGCCTAGCCCGCCTTTATGTAATTATCGCCCAATTTAACAGACACATCGTAACAGCTTATAATCTTGTTATTGTGACTGACCTGGTAATCAGACCTGATTCATGATAAGTCAGCTATGGTGAGCCAATAATTCTCGAGCAATTTTACAAAAAAGGAGGTCATAATGGGAAATTGTCAATGTTATACTTATTTTTGCATACTCGAGCCCACGCTTCCAGAAGACGTTCGGCTATTATCACGTGACACGTATGCGTCACTCATAGTCTTCCAGAACATGCGCGTCTGGGTTATTTTGGGCATGGGCGCTTTACCCCGCCTGGGCGTCTTGCCCCACCCTACCCTGCTCTTAGAACGAGTGCGCATCACGCTGGTGCCTTGCTGCAACTGCGTGACGCGCACTCATTGTAGTCAACGTTTTAGTGTTGGGAACCGGCCAGCTGCGTGGTTTGTGCCTAAAGAATCGAGTGGGTGTGAAACTATTTTTTGCTTGCTTTGGTCCAGGCATCGTTAAATATAAAACCATAATATAGTTAAAGACAAGACATTTATCTCTCCATAATGCATGTGGTCCGTTCGATGAGACCGTTGGAAGCGTTGTATTTTGAGCCAAATCATCCATGTTTACAGTTCTACGACAAAAAGAGCACCATTGTCCTCACCCGCTCAGTCCATATAGAAGGAGCGTTGTTGCGTAACCATAGATACCGCGCGCAGAAAACGAAGCATTAGGACGTCACACGGATTCTCATCGGTGACAACGTTGGCGCAACGCTTCAAACAGAAAACTTACACAAATGAAGAAACTTGGTCTTTTCGTGATCCAAATGTGATACGAAATCATCCAACTGGTCTTATTTTATCTTTACCATGTGGTTTAATGACGCACCCGTGTGTTGTTACTCCATGCACTGCACATTTTGACAGCGGAATGGTTAAGTCGATCACTTGCTCTCGCCATTTTTGTTACCGCGGAGGCACGCGAAACTCTGTGACGTCACTCGCTGTTTGGTGACCTTGCGAAAGCCCGGGTGTAGGCCTAAATTTAGAACGTTATTTTTAGCTTTCGAGTGTTTTGACGACGGATTTTTCCTTGTATATTCCCAAAGTTCTGCGCTTCATCGCCTCCAAATATTTTAACCTATATCTCCCATAGCCATGTTTAGTGAAATGGTACTCATAGTCTTTAGAATAAACCTGGAAAGAAATTGACTTGTAGCTGCCTATACTTCAACATGGAGCACGTGTGTTTGTTTGTCCCCAAAACTGAAGTCTCGCGGCCCGATCGCGAGAACTGTATAGCCCTATGGGACCAAGTTAAATAGTCCCTTGCGGAACACACATTCTATATACAAGTTAAACATGGAAATTGCTTGTCATATAGGCCTATATCGTATTTAATGCGACAACTTGAGTACATGTGGGTGTTTTACCAATATTTTAGTGGAGGATATTTAAATGGAAACTTGGCATCACGGACTACGTTGTTTGGTTGGTTAAAATAAAACGCTTTAACTGTGCGTCATATCGCGACGATGAGAAGGGTTAAGGTAGAGAGGAGATATGTTTCCGAGATGTCCTAGGATGCGCCTCTGCACCATCATTACCCCCAATACATGGGAGGGGGTTGTCCTAGCTGCAGAGGGGTGGTGGGGGTAAAGCGATACATCACTGGGGCCGCTTTTTCTCGTCAATCCGTTCTAATACACATGCACGAGAGACTGTTCAAAGAAAGCTCCTGCCAAATGGCTGGTAAATACTGGTAAAATTACCGGCGGCCAGTCAGAAAGGCACAGTGCTGAAGTGCTGAAGGACTAAGTGCTGCACGGGGGCGCTATGACTAAGTGCTAAACGGTGCTGCACTAAGTGCGGAAAAAAAAGCCACCACCCCCACCCTCCGCCCCCCCTTTTCAAGTTATGACTCACCTGGCCAGGGGTGGGGACGGGGGAGGGGGGAGTGCAGGGGACGCGTGCACCCCCTCCCTTTCAGACCCTAAGATGTTTGTTTTTATATTGATGTTCTGTGGCCTGTTTTTTATGCCTGCAAGTTGTGCAATAAATTACCGTATACTCTGCGGCGCCCTTCGCACAGCTTCCACTTTTTTTATCTCCCAGCGCGCATACGTGATATTTTTGGGGACTAATATTTATATATATATATTTTTTTATAAAGTTCTGTTAAATCTGAATGTTAATCTTCTGCCTCAGCGTAGTAGTATCACATAGCATATCTGCAGGTGTCATAGTGATGGCTGCATTTTTGTTCAGAGGCGGGTCTGAATTCTGTATTTGACCATCTCCATGAATGTACAGTGCACTGTAATTAATGTCATAGGTGAAATCTATGGGGCGTGACGTAATAGCTCTTGTAATTGAACATTTCTCTAAAATAACGTTAAAACGATGGATACAATTTTTAAAATACAAAGGGGAAGCGCATGGGATCCATCAGGTATAAGTCAAGTTAGGCTAGATTAGAATTAGATTAGATTAGATTAGATTAGATTAGATTATATATCAAAATATAACCTACCAAATGTAGGAAGCATGCGATACAAACAATTGTTAAACAGTCCTGGTTTGATTATCAGTAAGCTTATAGATGCCAACTTTTATACCTATTACACTAGTCTTCGCGCCATATTATATATCTATTATTAGCCACTGTTTTACTATTACTTAGGTAACTTTTGCTTGGATGTCCTCTCGTACTTTTTTTGTACCCTTCTCATCCTGTATACAAAAGTTGTGTTCCAATCTCATCAATCAACTTATTACTTAAACCAACGAATTTTATTGTGCCCGGGGAATATGGACCTACCACAAAAATATATGCCATAAAAAGATATTTTTTCTTCGTGATGCCAAGGCTAGTTTTTTGGCTGGTGTCAAGAGATCTGAGCTTTGTTGTGGTCGACAAGGTTACTGTAATTTTTCTTTCAAATTAAACCACAGACACTCAATATCAGCTTGTAGGCTCGACACCCCCCGACCCCCCCCCCCCCCCCCACCAAAAAAGCAAGCCCCGACAGAAGTGTTGGCCTTCTTCGCTGTTGCGCAGGTGATCATGCTGGGGGAGGAAGCCAGGGTCAGAACGCCCCGTCCAAGTCTCGAGATGAAACCTCGTCAGCTCATCATGTCTCATCACCTCGTGAGTATGGCAAACCAAAGTGGAGTTAAATAGAGTATTTGCACATCTATACTAATAAAATGAAGCTGTCTGTCCCACTATGCCGCGGTATGCAACAGCCCATTGGCACCAGCAGCCGTTTTGAAAGTATATCCAACCGAACCACTGGATGCACTGCTTGGTCCACCTTGGATGTATCAACTCGCTCTTACATGTCGACGCTATCGCATATGTGTCAACACTACCGCTCGGTGCTTATCACCTTATCCCGCGCATAATGGCGGGCTACTTGGCTTGGTGCCAACAGTAATAATATTTCTCCCAACGCCCTATCGCCCGAACCGTCATCAAACAAATCCCGTACTGTCTCGCGCCCACAACTTCCCATCAGTAGCAAGAGAACGAACTCTGCCCGGGGAACCTTGCCTATTTCAATTGATTTGATCTTTTTGATCTTTGATCCAATTTCACAGTATAGTTAAGCGGTCTACACGTCAATTCTATAGATCCAACCAGGACGTCAGGCAGATTTTATTCACTGAAGGTAGTAGTACTACGTTAAATGACGAACAACGGACGGGAAACAGCCCCTTTTTAAACTCAATCAACTTTTTTTTTTACGCAATCAATGTATGAGCTTGGGCCTTAGTTTTACTGGACTGATATTCGTTTATTATCGTTTATCGTTTATCGTTTATCCACCTCCACCTCCAAATCCACCTACATCTTCACCTCCACCTGCAAAGTAACCTCCGCCTCCTTCACATCCACCCCCACCCACTTCCATCCCCACCCCCACCTCCACCTCCACATCCACCCCCACCCCCACTCCCACCCCCACCCCCACCTCCATCTCCACCTCCATCTACACGGCTCTCTACAGCCCGCCAGCAAAGCTCTCTATAGCCCGTCTACATGGCTCTCTACAACCCGCCTATACGGCTCTCTACAACCCGCCTACACGGCTCTCAAGAGCCCGCCTACACGGCTCTCTACCCGCCTACACGGCTCTCCACAACCCGCCTACACGGCTCTCCACAACCCGCCTACACGGCTCTCTACAACCCGCCTATACGGCTCTCTACAGCCCGCCTACACGGCTCTCTACAACCCGCCTACACGGCTCTCAAGAGCCCGCCTACACGGCTCTCCACAACCCGCCTACACGGCTCTCTACAACCCGCCTATACGGCTCTCTACAGCCCGCCTACACGGCTCTCTACAACCCGCCTACACGGCTCTCAAGAGCCCGCCTACACGGCTCTCAAGAGCCCGCCTACACGGCTCTCCACAACCCGCCTACACGGCTCTCTACAGCCCGCCTACACGGCTCTCTACAACCCGCCTACACGGCTCTCAAGAGCCCGTCTACACGACTCTATACAGCCCGCCTACACGGCTCTCTACAGCCCGCCTACATGGCTCTCTACAACCCGCCTATACGGCTCTCTACAGCCCGCCTACACGGCTCTCTACAACCCGCCTACACGGCTCTCAAGAGCCCGCCTACACGGCTCTCCACAACCCGCCTACACGGCTCTCTACAACCCGCCTATACGGCTCTCTACAGCCCGCCTACACGGCTCTCTACAACCCGCCTACACGGCTCTCAAGAGCCCGCCTACACGGCTCTCAAGAGCCCGCCTACACGGCTCTCCACAACCCGCCTACACGGCTCTCTACAGCCCGCCTACACGGCTCTCTACAACCCGCCTACACGGCTCTCAAGAGCCCGTCTACACGACTCTATACAGCCCGCCTACACGGCTCTCTACAACCCGCCTACACGGCTCTCCACAACCCGCCTACGCGGCACTCTACAACCCGCCTACACGGCTCTTCATAAGCCTCCTACACGGCTCTCAAGAGCCCGCCTACACGATTCTCTACAGCCCACCTACACGGCTCTATACAACAAGCCTACACGGCTCTCCAGAACCCGTCTTCGCGGCTCTCTACAACCCGCCTACACGGCTCTCTACAACCCATCTACGCGGCTCTGTACAACCCGCCTACACGGCTCTCTGCAACCCGCCTACACGGCTCTCTATACCCTGCCTACACGGCTCTCTACAGCCCGCCTACACGGCTCTCTACCCGCCTACACGGCTCTCTACAGCCCGCCTACACGGCTCTCTACCCGCCTACACGGCTCTCAAGAGCCCGCCTACACGACTCTATACAGCCCGCCTACACGGCTCTCTACAACCCGCCTACACGGCTCTCCACAACCCGCCTACACCGCACCCTACAACCCGCCTACACGGCTCTCCACAACCCGCCTACACGGCTCTCTACAGCCCGCCTACACGGCTCTCTACAACCCGCCTACACGGCTCTCTGCAACCCGCCTACACGGCTCTCTATAACCTGCCTACACGGCTCTCTACAGCCCGCCTACACGGCTCTCTACCACCCGCCTACACGGCTCTCAAGAGCCCGCCTACACGACTCTATACAGCCCGCCTACACGGCACTCTACAACCCGCCTACACGGCTCTCCACAACCCGCCTACACCGCACCCTACAAGCCGCCTACACGGCTCTCCACAACCCGCCTACACGGCTCTCTACAGCCCGCCTACACGGCTCTCTACAACCCGCCTACACGGCTCTCTACAACCCGTCCACGCGGCTCTATACAACCCGCCTACACGGCTCTCTACAACCCGCCTACACGACTCTCTATAACCCGCCTACACGGCTCTCAAGAGCCCGCCTACACGACTCTCTACAGCCCACCTACACGGCTCTCTACAACCCGCCTACACGGCTCTCCACAACCCGTCTTCGCGGCTCTCTACAACCCGCCTACACGGCTCTCTACAACCCATCTACGCGGCTCTGTACAACCCGCCTACACGACTCTCTGCAACCCGCCTACACGGCTCTCTATAACCTGCCTACACGGCTCTCTACAGCACGCCTACACGGCTCTCTACAACCCGCCTACACGGCTCTCAAGAGCCCGCCTACACGACTCTATACAGCCAGCCTACACGGCTCTCTACAACCCGCCTACACGGCTCTCCACAACCCGCCTACACCGCACCCTACAACCCGCCTACACGGCTCTCCACAACCCGCCTACACGGCTCTCTACAGCCCGCCTACGCGGCTCTCTACAACCCGCCTACACGGCTCTCTGCAACCCGCCTACACGGCTCTCTATAACCTGCCTACACGGCTCTCTACAGCCCGCCTACACGGCTCTCTACAACCCGCCTACACGGCTCTCAAGAGCCCGCCTACACGACTCTATACAGCCCGCCTACAAGGCTCTCTACAACCCGCCTACACGGCTCGCCACAACCCGCCTACACCGCACCCTACAACCCGCCTACACGGCTCTCCACAACCCGCCTACACGGCTCTCTACAGCCCGCCTACACGGCTCTCTACAACCCGTCCACGCGGCTCTATACAACCCGCCTACACGGCTCTCTACAACCCGTCCACGCGGCTCTATACAACCCGCCTACACGGCTCTCTACAACCCGCCTACACGACTCTCTATAACCCGCCTACACGGCTCTCAAGAGCCCGCCTACACGACTCTATACAGCCCGCCTACACTGCTCTCTATAACCCACCTGCACGGCTCTCAACAGTCCGCCTACACGACTCTATACAGCCCGCCTACACGGCTCTCTACAACCCGCCTACACGGCTCTCCACAACCCGCCTATACGGCTCTCTACAGCCCGCCTACACGGCTCTCTATAACCCGCCTACACGGCTCTCTATAACCCGCCTACACGGCTCTCTATAACCCGCCTACACGGCTCTCCACGATCCGCCTACACGGCACTCTACAACCCGCCTATACGGCTCTCTACAGCCCGCCTACACGGCTCTCAAGAGCCCGCCTACACGACTTTATACCCGTCTACACGGCTCTCAAGAGCCCGCCTACACGACTTTATACCCGCCTACACGGCTCTCTACAACCCGCCTACACGGCTCTCAAGAGCCCGCCTACACGACTCTATACCCGCCTACACGGCTCTCAAGAGCCCGCCTACACGGCTCTCAAGAGCCCGCCTACACGACTCTATGCCCGCCTACACGGCTCTCTACAACCCGCCTATAGGTGTTTGCAGATTTCTTACAGACTGCCTACAGCGCTTACAGACTGGGTTCATCGGTTTGCAGGCCGCCTGCAGGTGACAGACTATCTACAGACTGTCTACAGACTCTCTACAAACTGCATACATTCCTGACACTTTCAACGTATGCAAAGTGTTGATATGTCATTGATGCAAAACCTTTGATATCTATAAAAAATTGGGTGGAGGGGGGGGGGGGGGGGGTGGGGGGGGGGGGAGGGGGGATTGATTGAGGTTTTGGCGGTGCTTTCAGCCTGTAATGCTATATTGTGCCATATTAGTATTCTGCCAGTGAAAGCTGGTACATCGAGATTGTGTGCTTTATGGGGTGGGGTTGGTGGGAAGGGGAGGGGGGTGGGGGGGTCAGCTTCAGGAAAACACAGCGGCAGATCCAGGAATTCGTTTGTCAATGAGAGAAACCGTTAGATTTGCGACTTTGGTCCAGCGGGCCAGGATATAGCTGCAGAGAGCGGGAAGGGGGTTATATAGCTATACCGGCCTTCATCCCAGAATCTTGCGGCGTGACTGGGGGTGGGGTCGGAAGGGGGTGCATCGTGTGCCAGGCAGTAGGGCACCCTCGTTTAGGCAAGGAGAGTGAGAATCTCAGCCCCCCTCCGCCCACCGCCCCCAGCCCCCCTCCCCCCCTCCCCTCCCCCCCCCTCCCCCCCACCGCCCCCAGCCCCCCCCACCACCACTTCCGACGGGCCTGGGGACAGAGCGCCAGGGCGGGCGGCGGAAGTGACAAAGTGAGAGTACTTGAGCGTGGCGTATTGCGCCCAGCGGGCTTCCC